>JAVJIF010021067.1:0-64426 GCA_038442645.1 Agave tequilana
TATATAATAATGAGGACAACTGCAGATAGAAAGACTAAATAACACAATAAATAATTGAACAGTAACACATATGATGAAAACATGAATACAGATAGCAGTCAAATGGCACAACTGTAAATATGCAATCAATGTCAATATAGGTATCCATCACATGTCACTAAACTGGTATCCAAGTCTGGTCCTGGTTATAATCATGTGGTCCTGGTTACAATCATATGTCTATCATGGATACGTATACACAGTCAAGTGATTATAGTCAGTCATAATACATATACAGTTCATTATCTTTATTATGTCAGTGAACACCAATTGCCACCTGTATTAGGCGCATCCCATACTACGCCTACTACACGTGTCAATCATGTCCTAAGTTATTTGAAATTAACAAAAGAGACTTGTTCATGCTTTAGGTGGGGTCCCGTACATACCCGGGACCACGGCCTCAGTTTCCTGGCGCTGAACCAGGCCGTACCGCTAGGTACTCAGTAACAGTAACAGTAATCTCACTGTGAAAACAGTGGAACAGTAACAGTACAGATGGGATGTCAGTCATCCCCCAGGAACCCTACAGTGGAACCCTCAGTCGGCTGCGCAACCTGTATCCTAGGTCCACCCAAAATACAGACGCTGTCTCCTCCATCAATTTCCCCAATCCCGGTGTAAGTTGTCCATTTACATTATTATTCATTCATTCAGTTAAACCAGTCAATGTCCATATTATCTAGAACACTGGGACGATACGGTGACAGTAACAATAACAGTACAGTAACAGTCAATCAGTAATCGTATACACGGTGAATAATATCAGTAACAGTGAACAGTAACAATAACTGTGTATCGATGAACAATAGAACTGTACCGTGTTACGGTCAAACAATGCTTTTTCAGTAACTTTAGTAATATGCACAGTGCAATAACAAAACTAGATATTACTCAATAGCCAACCTCTAACGTCATAAACAAGTACACATCACATCTGAATGAATCATCATCATGTCATCACCAATAAATGAATATCAAAACTGGAAAGTCCTCTACATGAAATATATCATCTAAACGAATCCCAAATGGTCACAACTATCAATCAACAACGTCCATCTCATCTTAATACAGATCAGGCTACAATATAAGGAACACAGATTCTGGATAACCTCTAACTCAAAATCAATCTAAGTCTCACTCAACTAATCTAGTCATATCTGATATGTCCTCAATACTCAACTAATAATGTCATTGTCTAATCTCTGATCACCATTCAATATAAATAGCACAGGTCCCAGGTCAATCCAAAGTCAATACTATCAAGAAATGATTTCAATAGTTCCATAATCATCTAGTGTCAATACACAACAAGAAATCTGATAGAATAATTGGTGTACCAACATATAACATTATCCAATACTAGTCCTCTCCTCTAACAACAACTCTGACTCCCAAGTCTTCACAATCCACTCCTATTAAGATTAATCATAGTATCCCAACACTCCGCAATATAGCATGTACATGTATCTAAGTTATACTAGATTAAGTCGTTACCACCAATATCTATCTCTTGAATTCACATTCATCCATCAATAATTATTACATAATCCATGGGTGAAGTCCACAATCCATAAAGAAACTATACACAACAGACAGGCCAAGTTAGTCGACTTGGGGAGGTGAACAAGTCGACTAGGGAATATTAGTCGACTAAAGAAGAGGGCAAGTCGACTAGCAGGAAAATACAGAGAGCAGAACTATTCCCTGGAAGGTGGGTTGGTCGACTAGGAGCTGGTAATAGTCGACTAATACATGGATTAGTCGACTATCAATATGGACAAGTCGACTAATCCAGTTCTGTCTGGGCACTTAGTTTCTGAGATATTCCACTCTTCTCCCCATCTTCTCTCCAATACACATCTGTGCTACAACATGTATAGTCTGCACAAATTATCTAAACTCTCATGTGATAATCATGGGGTTCCAACATATATCAATAATCATGCCTATCACATCCCTATGCATCCAACATGTAAAATAAACGGGAGATGACCGTCCCACCTTCATGCTCGGTGATCTCCACACATAAACATGTAACATAAGTGTTTCTACTCAACAATTTACATCACATATAAATTAATATCTGTGATCACTTAATAAATAAAAAGAGAGAGAAAGAGAGAGAGAGACACTCACATTGGGGGAATCTGGTCGTCGCCGGGCGAGTCGCCGTTACGGTCGCCGTGGCACCGCTCTTCGCTGTCGGACTACATAGGACGGTAGCCAGGGTCCTGGGAAGACCTGGCTGCAATCTGGAGGTCTCGCGCTCGCCGGAATGGCCCGAACTGCCGCTCGCTCGCTGTCTACGCTGCTGGTCTGGATCTGGATCTGCTGTGCGCGTCGCGGGCGAGTCGCTGCCGCGGTCGCTGTGGTGTCGTCCCTCGCCATCGGACTGCACGGGAGGGTGGCCAAGGAGCTGGAGAAGGCCACCGTGCTGGTCTCCGATGACGGGCTGGCGTGGATCGGGAGAGACTCGCCGCTCGCTCGCTGCTGGAGGAGCAGATCTGCTGTTGCGCTGGTTCTAGATCTCACCAACAAATCCAAAATGCTGCAGCATGTAGCCAAACATACAAATAAATATAAATATACACTTAACACACTCCCTAGCATACCGACACATGCGCGTATACTCACGTCACATACACATGCAAGTATACACATACCTACACCTATACATACATATATATACATAAACCCACCTTTACATAATTATATAAAATATTATTATGTACATTAATAGAAACACACACACACACCATGCAAAAAGCCCCACACATAAATAGTTTCCACCTACACACTCACGCATGCATGCAAAAACCCACCTATGTACACACCAATAAACAATTACATGGACTTCTCAATTATTACAATATTGCCATCATACAAGAAAATAAGGCTAACCTCGGGGCAAATTGCGGCGCACCGATGGAGGCTCCAACGGAGGCGTCCGGGGCCGCGGAGGGTGTCGTTGGATAGTGCAACTCACCGCGAAGGGCGTGGGGTGCGTTCGGCTCGCCGACGGCGATCAACGGCATCCCGAGGAGAGCCCGAAAATAGTTCGGAGTAAGGAGTTGCCGCACAACAACCAACAAATATGAATTAATGATCTCACATACAATAGTTTACCCAATTGAAATAACACACATTATTTTATTAATGTTACGTTCATTTGAAATAATATACAAGTACTTTAAATTAAATTATGTATGCAAAATATAAAGGGAGGGAGAGGGGAAATGACTCACACACATGCGACACATATTACAAATAAAAATGCAAATCTTCCCACACATTAAATTCCATACACATAAATAATTCTTATACATATGAAAATAATTAAAAACCCATCACAACAACATACACTACATATGAAAGAAAACAGAGAAGGGAAGAGACTCACGTTTGCTGTGCTTGGTGCGCAAGGAGAAAAAAATGGTGGGCTCGGTCACGGGGAAGCTCGGTTGGGGGGAGAAACTTGCTCGGCCAATCAAGGGAGGCGGTGGTGGTGGCCTGGGCTGAAGGTGGTGGCCTGGGCTGAAGGTGGCGGCCTGGGTTGCTGCCTGGTGAGGAGGAGGTGAAGGGAAGTGCTCACGACGAGCAAGGGAGGTGGGGACTCGGCAGATCTGTGAGGGGCAGCCCAGGTTATGCGCGCTCGGCGGATCGGGAGGAGGCCGGGCGCTGGTTGCTTGGCTCTGAGATGCGCGGCAGCTACAGATTGGGGGTGCGGCTGGATGTGGGGGAGAAAGAGAAGATTAATTAGGGTTTTGGTTTAGGTTAGGGTTAGATTAGGAAAAGATAATAGATTATATATAAGGGTATTGGGTTATGGGTTTGAGGGTATAGATTTAATGGGTGTAGAAAGATCATAGTATAGGTTAACGGATTAGAACATGAATCACTAATGGTTTATAGATATAAATTGGGAATTGGGCTAACGGGTAAGATTAGGAATTCTATAGGTTAGTAGGTATGGAGATAAAAGAGGATAACGGGTATTGGGTTTGCGGGTAGCGGGTATGCTAACGGGTTGAGGGTTAGAATCCAAATGGGTATGGATAGGATCAAGGATACAAGGGAAAGGAAATAATGCTATTACTAAAAATATAAACATTCAAGTCATAATAATAGTAGTAGTCATAATAGTAATAATACAAAATAGTACTAATAATAAATTCAATAACTCTTACTAAAAATAATAAATAATAACAATAACCTTAACTAGTAGTGGTAATTATTACCAAGTAATAATAATAATCCAAATTAATAATAATAATGACAACAATAATAGCAGCACTAAATTAAAATAAATAATTATCAAATGTATTAATAATAGAATTAATCACTATCACAACCAATATAGTACAACTATTAGAATAGATAAATAAAATAATACTAACACTAATAATAATTAATAAGCACCGACAATAAAAATAAGGATAACACTAATAGTAATTACAATAAATAATAATCATAATAGAATAATAATAATAATAATGGTAAGTATAAAACTAATAGAAATAAGTAACTAAAAATGTCGATAATTAAAATGGTAATAATATTTAAAGCTAAAATACCGTTCATTATCTTAAAAAAAAATTTTCATATTTAATAATAGTAATAATCACAAGAAAGAAAATAATAAATTAAGTTGATTAAAAAAATAATTTGTAAATTTAAAATAAATACTTTAGGAAAATAAAAATACAGTATTTTCAACTAGAGATCTTACATTCTACCCACCTTATAAAAATTTCGTCCCCGAAATTCAAATAAAGCAGGGAATGGTAAAAGAATCCCAAAATCAAAGGAGAAGACAAACAAGCTTTACATCGCTTCTCTGCACATCATAAATCCACCACGCTTCCGCTGCGCGCTCTGATATCTGCTACCGGCTTCAACATGGAGTGATCAAACTCAGGAGGTAAAATTAGGAAAATAGAATAAAAAAGAGGATAGGAATCAAGATGGAACCCATATTACTCTAGAAAAAGAGTCATAATTAAGGATATCAAAAGATTCAAAAGATGGATTCCAAAAGGCAAGACGATCAATTCCAATTGGAGTCAACATTATCATGTGAATAGTATATGTATATTGCAGTGTCAACATAACTGTCTCAGGTTACAGGTAGGAACTAGGTTCTCTTTATGTCGAACCTGGGCTCTGATACCACTCTGTAACGCCCCGATCCTAAAGATACGGAGACGTTATGGCGACGCATATACGCGAGGAAAATACCCCACGTATACATGCTAAGCCTCAATTGTAACCTGAACAAGCTATAAATCGGAAGAATAATGATCAAAGAACACTGCAATAATACATATAAGACTACACATGATAGCAATGAATAACAGGAAGAAAATGACAGCTGAATAGAAGTCAAAGGTGATATACAGGAATCAAAGAATAATAACAAGAATAAATGCAAGTATACCAGAATCAAAGGAAGAGGACCCAAGCTCCTCGTAAAACGTACCGCCTCATCCAACACCTGCACATTAGAAACAATCGTCCAATGGACGTGCAAATCCAGGGTCGTCAGAACGCGACCATAATGAGTGTGTGTGAAAGGGGAAACAGCTCGTGCAGAAGAAACCATGTGCATATATAATAATGAGGACAACTGCAGATAGAAAGACTAAATAACACAATAAATAATTGAACAGTAACACATATGATGAAAACATGAATACAGATAGCAGTCAAATGGCACAACTGTAAATATGCAATCAATGTCAATATAGGTATCCATCACATGTCACTAAACTGGTATCCAAGTCTGGTCCTGGTTATAATCATGTGGTCCTGGTTACAATCATATGTCTATCATGGTATACGTATACACAGTCAAGTGATTATAGTCAGTCATAATACATTATAACAGTTCATTATCATTTATTATGTCAGTGAACACCAATTGCCACCTGTATTAGGCGCATCCCATACTACGCCTACTACACGTGTCAATCAGTGTCCTAAGTTATTTGAAATTAACAAAAGATACATTGTCCATGCTTTAGGTGGGTCCCGTACATACCCGGGACCACGGCCTCAGTTTCCTGGCGCTGAACCAGGCCGTACCGCTAGGTACTCAGTAACAGTAACAGTAATCTCACTGTGAAAATAGTGGAACAGTAACAGTACAGATGGGATGTCAGTCATCCCCCAGGAACCCTGCAGTGGAACCCTCAGTCGGCTGCGCAACCTGTATCCTAGGTCCACCCAAAATACAGACGCTGTCTCCTCCATCAATTTCCCCAATCCCGGTGTAAGTTGTCCATTTACATTATTATTCATTCAATTCAGTTAAACCAATCAATGTCCATATTATCTAGAACACTGGGACGATACGGTGACAGTAACAATAACAGTACAGTAACAGTCAATCAGTAATCGTATACACGGTGAACAATATCAGTAACAGTGAACAGTAACAGTAACTGTGTATACGATGAACAATAGAACTGTACCGTGGTTACGGTCAAACAATGCTTTTCCAGTAACTTTAGTAATATGCACAGTGCAATAACAGAACTAGATATTACTCAATAGCCAACCTCTAACGTCATAACAAGTACACATCACATCTGAATGAATCATCATCATGTCATCACCAATAAATGAATATCAAAACTGGAAAGTCCTCTACATGAAATATATCATCTAAACGAATCCAAATGGTCACAACTATCAATCAACAACGTCCATCCCATCTTAATACAGATCAGGCTACAATATAAGGAACACAGATTCTGGATAACCTCTAACTCAAAATCAATCTAAGTCTCACTCAACTAATCTAGTCATATCTGATATGTCCTCAATACTCAACTAATAATGTCATTGTCTAATCTCTGATCACCATTCAATATAAATAGCACAGGTCCCAGGTCAATCCAAAGTCAATACAATCAAGAAATGATTTCAATAGTTCCATAATCATCTAGTGTCAATACACAACAAGAAATCTGATAGAATAATTGGTGTACCAACATATAACATTATCCAATACTAGTCCTCTCACTCTAACAAACAACTCTGACCCCCAAGTCTTCACAATCCACTCCTATTAAGATTAATCATAGTATCCCAACACTCCGCAATATAGCATGTACATGTATCTAAGTTATACTAGATTAAGTCGTTACCACCAATATCTATCTCTTGAATTCACATTCATCCATCAATAATTATTACATAATCCATGGGTGAAGTCCACAATCCATAAAGAAACTATACACAACAGACAGGCCAAGTTAGTCGACTTGGGGAGGTGAACAAGTCGACTAGGGAATAATTAGTCGGCTAAAGAAGAGGGCAAGTCGACTAGCAGGAAAATACAGAGAGCAGAACTGTTTCCTGGAAGGTGGGTTGGTCGACTAGGAGCTGGTAATAGTCGACTAATACATGGATTAGTCGACTATCAATATGGACAAGTCGACTAATCCAGTTCTGTCTGGGCACTTAGGTTCTGAGATATTCCACTCTTCTCCCCATCTTCTCTCCAATACACATCTGGGCTACAACATGTATAGTCTACACAAATTATCTAAACTCTCATGTGATAATCATGGGGTTCCAACATATATCAATAATCATGCCTATCACATCCCTATGCATCCAACATGTAAAATAAACGGGAGATGACCGTCCACCTTCATGCTCGGTGATCTCCACACATAAACATGTAACATAAGTGTTCTACTCAACAATTTACATCACATATAAATTAATATCTGCGATCACTTAATAAATAAAAAGAGAGAGAGAAAGAAAGAGAGAGACACTCACATTGGGGAATCTGGTCGTCGCCGGGCGAGTCGTCGTTACGGTCGCCGTGGCACCGCTCTTCGCTGTCGGACTACATAGGACGGTAGCCAGGGTCCTAGGGAAGACCTGGCTGCAATCTGGAGGTCTCGCGCTCACCGGAAGGGCCCAGAACTGCCGCTCGCTCGCTGTCTACGCTGCTGGTCTGGATCTGGATCTGCTGTGCGCGTCGTCGGGCGAGTCGCTGCCGCGGTCGCTGTGGTGTCGTCCCTCGCCATCGGACTACACGGGAGGGTGGCCAAGGAGCTGGAGAAGGCCACCGTGCTGGTCTCCGATGACGGGCTGGCGTGGATCGGGAGAACTCGCCGCTCGCTCGCTGCTGGAGGAGCAGATCTGCTGTTTCGCTGGTTCTAGATCTCACCAAACAAATCCAAAATGCTGCAGCATGTAGCCAAACATACAAATAAATATAAATATACACTTAACACACTCCCTAGCATACCGACACATGCGCGTATACTCACGTGCACATACACATGCAAGTATACACATACCTACACCTATACATACATATATATACATAAACCCACCTTTACATAATTATATAAATATATTATTATGTACATTAATAGAAACACACACACACCATGCAAAAAGCCCCACACATAAATAGTTTCCCACCTACACACTCACGCATGCATGCAAAAACCCACCTATGTACACACCAATAAACAATTACACGGACTTCTCAATTATTACAATATTGCCATCATACAAGAAAATAAGGCTAACCTCGGGGCAAATTGCGGCGCACCGATGGAGGCTCCAACGGAGGCGTACGGGGCCGCGGAGGGTGTCGTTGGATAGTGCAACTCACCGCGAAGGGCGTGGGGTGCGTTCGCGCTCGCCGACGGCGATCAACGGCATCCCGAGGAGAGCCCGAAAATAGTTCAGAGTAAGGAATTTGCCGCACACAACCAAACAAATATGAATTAATGATCTCACATACAATAGTTTACCCAATTGAAATAACACACATTATTTTATTAATGTTACGTTCATTTGAAATAATATACAAGTACTTTAAATGAAATTATGTATGCAAAATATAAAGGGAGGGAGAGGGGAAATGATTCACACACATGCGACACATATTACAAATAAAAATACAAATCTTCCACACATTAAATTCCATACACATAAATAATTCTTATACATATGAAAATAATTAAAAACCCATCACAACAACATACACTACATATGAAAGAAAACAGAGAAGGGAAGAGACTCACGTTTGCTGTGCTTGGTGCGCAAGGAGAAAAAAATGGTGGGCTCGGTCACGGGGAAGCTCGGTTGGGGGGAGAAACTTGCTCGGCCAATCAAGGGAGGCGGTGGTGGTGGCCTGGGCTGAAGGAGGCGGCCTGGGTTGCTGCCTGGTGAGGAGGAGGTGAAGGGAAGTGCTCACGGCGAGCAAGGGAGGTGGGGACTCGGCAGATCTGTGAGGGGCAGCCCAGGTTATGCGCGCTCGGCGGATCGGGGAGGAGGCCGGGCGCTGGTTGCTTGGCTCTGAGATGCGCGGCAGCTACAGATTGGGGGTGCGGCTGGATGTGGGGGAGAAAGAGAAGATTAATTAGGGTTTTGGTTTAGGTTAGGGTTAGATTAGGAAAAGATAATAGATTATATATAAGGGTATTGGGTTATGGGTTTGAGGGTATAGATTTAATGGGTGTAGAAAGATCATAGTATAGGTTAACGGATTAGAACATGAATCACTAATGGTTTATAGATATAAATTTGGGAATTGGGCTAACGGGTAAGATTAGGAATTCTATAGGTTAGTAGGTATGGAGATAAAAGAGGATAACGGGTATTGGGTTTGCGGGTAGCGGGTATGCTAACGGGTTAAGGGTTAGAATCCAAATGGGTATGGATAGGATCAAGGATACAAGGGAAAGGAAATAATGCTATTACTAAAAATATAAACATTCAAGTCATAATAATAGTAGTAGTCATAATAGTAATAATACAAAATAGTACTAATAATAAATTCAATAACTCTTACTAAAAATAATAAATAATAACAATAACCTTAACTAGTAATGGTAATTATTACCAAGTAATAATAATAATCCAAATTAATAATAATAATGACAACAATAATAGCAGCACTAAATTAAAAAATAATTATCAAATGTATTAATAATAGAATTAATCACTATCACAACCAATATAGTACAACTATTAGAATAGATAAATAAAATAATACTAACACTAATAATAATTAATAAGCACCGACAAAAAATAAGGATAACACTAATAGTAATTACAATAAATAATAATCATAATAGAATAATAATAATAATAATGGTAAGTATAAAAACTAATAGAAATAAGTAACTAAAAATGTCGATAATTAAAAATGGTAATAATATTTAAAGCTAAAATACCGTTCATTATCTTAAAAAAAATTTCATATTTAATAATAGTAATAATCACAAGAAAGAAAATAATAAATTAAGTTGATTAAAAAAATAATTTGTAAATTAAAATAAATACTTTAGGAAAATAAAAATACAGTATTTTCAACTAGGGATCTTACAGATCGTACGCTTCGCGAGAAGTTAGAGTTCCTCCCTTTGATTCTAGTATTCTTGCCTCTTGTTATTCCTATTTCTGTACTCTTCTTGATTTTATATGTAGTATTTATTCTAGTTCTTTATATGTGATATCATGTGTGGATGCTTATATGTGATATCATGTGTGGATGCTTGTGACATTGCAGTGATCGTTGATTATTATGGTTTAGATTTGTAACTTGTTCAGGTTACTTTAGGCTTAGCGTGTATACGTGGGGTATTTTCCTTGCGTATATGCGTCGCCGACTCTCGTCGCGACCCCGTTTTCGTGTATTTTGCGAAGCGAGGCGTGACACTAACAACATTACCCGACTCATCCAGCTTGTTCCTAAAAATCCATTTAGTGTCAATTGTTGGTCTATCATGGGATCTAGGGACAAGATGCCAAACTTGGTTGCGCTCAAAATTGATTGAGCTCCTCTTGCATGACAAGCAACCAATATGAGACGCCCTCAGCTTCGAGGATGTTCTTTGGTCCAAAATGAGAAATACAAGCATAATGGCCACAAAGATTATGGAGCTTGGAACGAGTAGTTACCCCCTTTGATACATCACCTATAATGAGATCCTTGGGATGATGTGGAGTGAATCTCCAATCCTTTAGAAGTGATTGTGATGGCTCCACTTCAACTTCTTGAACTTCACTTTGTACATCAATCTTTGGCATGTCTTCTTATATAGGTGAGTCCTTCAAGGTAATCCTCTTCATGTCTTCACCTAAGAAATCTATTTCTACAACATTCTCAACAAAAATATTAGATTCCTCAAACTTTATATGTATAGATTCTTCAATAGTCATTGTAGATTTATTGAAGACTCTATAGGCTTTATTAGCGTTAGAATAACCAACAAAAATAGCTTCAAAAGATTTTGCATCAAACTTATCTAAATTATCTTTAGTATTTAAAACAAAACATTTAACCAAAATTTTAAAATAAGAAAAATTTGGTTTTCTTGAATAGTAAATTTTGAAAGAAGTTTTAGAAGTATTTTTGTAAAAGAAAACTCTATTTGATGTGTGACAAGATGTGTTTACGGCCTCGGCCCATAAGTATTAAGGGACCGTATTCATTTATCATAGTCCTAGCCATTTCTTATAGTGTTCGATTTTTTCTCTCAACTACTCCATTTTGTTGTGGAGTTCTAGGACAAGATAATTCATGTTTAATTTCATGTTCTTCGCAGTAAGTGATAAATGACTGGCTGAATTCACCACCTCTATCACTCCTAATTCGTAAAGTTGAAGAATCTTTTTCCTTTTTAAATCTTTTTCTAAACATTTGAAAATGTGAAAAAGCTTGATTTTATGTTCTAAAAAGAAAACTCAAGTAAAATGACAAAATTCATCACCAATACAAAAGCAAAACGATTCTCACTTAGACTTTTGGTTTTAGTAGGACCAAACAAATCCATATGAATTAACTCCAAGGGTCGTGATGTCATGATATCTTTGATGGATTTGAAAGAGGACTTGGTTTGTTCCCAAGTTGGCACGCATCGCAAATGCGATTCTTTTCAAATTTCAAACAAGGAATATTTTTCACCGCTTCCTTGTTGTTTATTCTAGATAGATGGTCAAAAGAAATATGGCCTAGTCTCCTATGCCACAATCAAGAGTCATCGTTGAAGGCATTCAAACATGTGGCATTGCATTGCATTAGACATATCAATCATGTTTATATTGTTTTCACAAAATTCGGAAAGTATACATGCATTAGTTTGTCTATCAAATACATTACAAACTTCTTTGGAGTAAATCTCCAATCCTTTGGAAGTGGTTATGGTGGCTCCACTTCAACTTTTTGAACTTCACTTTGCACATCAATCTTTGGCTTGTCTTCTTGTATAAGTGAGTCCTTCAAGGTTATCCTCTCCATGTCTTCACCTAAGAAATCTATTTATACAACATTCTCAACAAAAATATTAGATTCATCAAACTTTACATGTATAGATTCTTCAATTGTTATTGTAGATTTATTGAAGACTTATAGGCTTTACTAGCGTTAGAGTAACCAACAAAAATAGCTTCAAAAGATTTTGCATCAAACTTACCTAATTATCTTTAGTATTTAAAACAAAACATTTACAACCAAAAACTTTAAAATAAGAAACATTTAGTTTTCTTAAATAGTAAATCTCGAAAGAAGTTTTAGAAGTGTTTTTGCAAAGGAAACCCCTATTTGATATGTAACAAGATGTGTTTACTGCCTCGGCCTATAGGTATTGAGGGAGACCATATTCATTTATCAAAGTCCTAACTATTTCTTATAATGTTCGATTTTTTCTCTCAACTACTCCATTTTATTGTGGAGTTGTAGGACAAGATAATTCATGTTTAATTCCATGATTGTGTGTGTGTGTGTGAGAGAGAGAGAGAGAGAGAGAGAGAGAGAGAGAAGGAAGAAGGCAATTTGGTCATAATAAAGTTTAGTATTCATTATGAGATTTTTCTAAAACTTAGGTACCTTTTTTTAGTTTACTCAAGATTTAAAGGACCTAGTAGAAAATCCAAAGATGTGGGAAACTAATATGACCTATTAGAAAAATCAAAGATGTGGGAAACTAATATTGAAGAATCCGATAATGTCATTCTAATATTCTTAAAAGTCCTAATTTTACACGAGAAATTATTTAACCTGAAAAGACACTCTTTTTTTCCCTTAGTTTCTCTTATCAGAAGTTTTATCTATGAGCCTCACCGATATTTTTCATGGCAGCATGACTTTAAAATTTATTAGTCCACTAAAAATTAATGTACGAGTAATAACTAAATTCTACTTTATGTTTACATGCTTCTATATGGATTTATAATAAATAACTAAATGATTTTTTTAAAAATGAATATTAGCCAAACGTTAAATATTATAGAGGATCAAAGAATATAAAAACTATCCATTTTCCCCATTTGAGATGTTTTTATCTCTGAGACTCACCAATACTTTAATTAGTAGCAACTAAATTCTTTTTTCACATTGAAGCATTAGAACGATATACATATTTAAAGTCAACCAAATTGATATATGTTTACATATAAATAAGTAGTTTTCTAAATATAAATATCGGCTAAATGTTTAAAATATTATAGAGGCTTAAAGATGTAAACTACTCATTTTCCTATTATGAGAAGTTTTATTTTTAAGCCTCGCCAATACTTTTTCATGGTTCTCGCCAATATTTTTTATGATAGCATGGCTTAAAAATTTATTATGCACAAAAGTAACTAAATTAAGGTTACTTCATCTTCACATGCTACGAAACAATTTTATATTAAAATAAATAAATATTTTTCTAAATTTGAACACTAGCCAAACGGTTAAAAAAATTGGAGATCCTCATGTAGCCAAAGATTAAGAACACTACCCATTTTTCTCTTATGAGAAGTTTTTACCCTTAAAGTCATCTAATAAATTTTCATGGGTAGGACCATTTAAACTAAAATGCACAAGTAGCAACTAATTTTTTTTGTTCACATTGAAGCATTATAAAAGGCCACACACTTACAAACATAAACTTGATATATGTTTAAATAATTAAAATTTTCTAAATATAAACACCGGCCAATGTTTAAAATATTTTCGAGAGTCAAAGGATGTAAACTTATTATTTTCCTCTTATGATAAGTTTTTATCTTTAAGCCACCTCGCCAATACTTTTTCCTAGTTATGTTGGACCATTAAAACTAAATGAACAAGTAGCAAGTAAATTTCTTTTTACATTTAAGCATAAGAAGGCACATAACATATTTAAAGGAAACCAAATTGATATATGTTTAAATAAATAAATAATGCTACTCATTTTCCCCTTAATTCTTATTGAGAACTTTTTATCCATGAAAGAAGTTATTATCCATGATATTTTTCATGCAGTGTAGCTTCAAAATTTATTAGACCATAAAACTTAATGCACAAGTAGTAACTAAATCAAGGTTATTTCATCTTTACATGCTACTAAACTTATGTATCTTAAAATAATTAAATGATTTTCTAAATATGAACACTAGCCAAAAGATTAACGACTTGAGAGGCTCAAATAATATAAGCCACCTATCATTCTCTTATGAGAAGTTTTATACCTGAGACTCACCGGTGATTTTTCATGATTAGTGTAGGATCATAACGCCCAAGTAGCAACAAGATTTGTGTTGAAAGTATTAGAAGGCTACCACATATTTTTTTCTAAATACCGGCAAGGATGTAAACTACTCATTTTCTTCTTATTAGAATTTTTTATCTTTAAGCGTCGCTAATACTTTTTCAGACCATTAATACAAATAATTTTTAATTATAAATACTAGCCACATGTTCTAAATGTTGTAGAGGCTTAAGAAACTAAATTACTCATTTTTTTTTCTTAATTCTTATGAGAAGTTTTCATCTACGACCTCACCAACATTGGGCTTAAAACAACTACATCATTTTTACAAGCTACTAAATTGATGTATATTAAAATAGATAAGTGATTTTCTAAATATGAACTACAAAGATTAATAGCCAGAGAGGATTAAAGACATAAACAAATCGTTTTTCTCTTATTAGAATTTTTTATTCCTGAGACTCACTAGTCATTTTTCATGGTTAGCGTAAGACCACTAAAACTATATGCATAAGTAGCTATTAAAATTTCCGTTCACGTTGAAGCATTAGAATGCTATATATATTTAAATCCAACCAAATTGATATATGTTTAAATAAATAAAGAATCTTCTAAATTTAACACAGGCCAAATGTTAACAAAATTTGTAGAGGCTCAAATAATGTAAACTACACATTTTTCTTTATGAGAAGTTTTTATCATTGAGACTCGCCAATATTTTTCATGGCTAATGTGGCTTTAAATATTACTTTGGCCTTGAAATAAATGCAAGATCAACACTCTTATGAATAACAACTATGAAATTACCTATGAGATCCGCGAAGATAATTTTTATTTTTTTCTAAATTCTTATGTGAATTTTTTATTTATGAACCTCACTAATATTTTTCATTGCAGTGTAACTTTAAAATTTACTAGTATTTAAACCTAAATGCACGAATAGTAACTAAACTAAGACTACACCATTTTTACGTGCTACTAAATTGATGTACATTAAAAAAAATAAATTTTTTTCTAAATATGAACACTATCTAAAGATTAATGACTAGATAGGATAAAGAATATAAACAACTCATTTTTCTCTTATGTGATTTTTTTATTCCTGAAGCTCACTAGTCATTTTTTATGGTTAGTGTAGGACCACTAAAACTAAATGCAGAAGTAGCTACTTCAATTTTCTTTCATATAAGCATTAGAATGCTATACATATTTAAACTCAGATGTTTAAATGAAGATTATTTAAATAAATAATCTTCTAAATATAAACACTAGCCAAATGTTAAAATATTGTAGAGGCTCAAAGAATGTTTCGTTATGAGAATTTCTATCTTTGAGGCTTGCCAATATTTTTATAGTTAATGTGTCTTTAAATATTATTTTGACCTTAAAATAAATGCAAGATCAGCTCTTTAAGAATAACAACTTACAAATTACCTACGCAAGCAAATGTAGAAGGAGATCCACGGAGGTTTTTTTTTTCCTCCTAATTCTTATGTGAACTTTTTATCTATGAGCCTCACTAATATTTTTCATGACAGTGTGGTTTTAAAATTTATTAGTTCATAAAACTAAATGAACGAATATTAACTAAATTAAGACAATTACAGTTGATGTATATTAAAATAAATAAATTATTTTCCTAAATATGAACAGTAACTAAAGATTAATGACTAGAGTGGAGCAAACAATATAAACAACTCATTTTTCTTTTGAAATTTTATATTTAATTTAGGACCATTAAAACTAAATGCATAAGTAGCTACTAAAATTTCCTTTCACATTGAAGCATTAGAAAGCTCTCTGTATTTAAACTCAACCAAATAAATATATGTTTAAATAAATAAATAATCTTCTAAATATAAACACCGGCGAAATGTTAAAAATATTGTAGAGGCTCAAAGAATGTAAATTACTTATTTTTCTTTATGAGAAGTTTCTATCTTTGAGTCTCGCCAATATTTTCTTGGCCAATGTGACTTTAAATATTATTTTGGCTTTGAAATAAATACAAGATCAGCTCTCTTATGAATAATTATCAAATTACCTATGAAATGTAGAAGGACATCCGCGAAGTTAATTTTTATTTTCTCTTAATTCTTATGTGATTTTTTATCAATGAGCCTTACTAATATTTTCATTGCAGTGTGACTTTAAAAACTTATTAATCCATAAAACTAAATCCATGAATAGTAACTAAATTAAGACAACACCATTTATATGCTACTAAATTGATGTATATTAAAATAAATAAATGATTTTTCTAAATATGAACAATATCTAAAGATCAATGACCAGAGAGTATCAAAGAATATAAACAACTTATTTTTATCTTATGTGATTTTTTTTATTCCTGAGATACACTAGTCATTTTTCATGGTTAGTGTAGGACCATTAAAACTAAATGCATAAGTAACTATTTCAATTTTCTTCCACATTGAAGCCATAGAATGCTATACATATTTAAACTCAACCAAATTGATATATGTTTAAATAAATAAATAATCTTCTAAATATAAATTGCGGCCAAATGTTAAAAATATTGTAGAGGCTCAAAGAATGTCAACTACTCATTTTTCTTTATGAGAAGTTTATCTTTGAGTCTCGCCAATATTTTTCATGCCCAATGTGGCTTTAAATATATTTTTGGCCTTGAAATAAATGCAAGATCTGCTCTCTTATGAAGAAGGAGATCCATGAAGTTTTTATCTTCGTCTAAATTCTTATTTGAAACTTTATCTCTGCTAAGATTATTTTTATTCCTGAGACTTACTAGTCATTTTTCGTGATTAGTGTTGGACCATTAAAACTAAATACATAAGTAGCTACTTAATTTTTTCACATTGAAGTATTAAAATGCTATACATATTTAAACTAAATCAAATTGGTATTTTTAAATATCACTTTATAATCTTCTAAATATAAACACTAGCCAAATATTAAAAATATTGTAGAGGCTCAAAGAATATAAACTACTCATTTTTCTTTATGAGAAGTTTCTATTTTTGAGTCTCGCCAATATTTTCATGGCCAATGAGGCTTTAAATATTATTTTGGCTTGAAATAATTGCAAAATCAACTCTCTTATGAATAACAACTATCAAATTACCTACGCAAATGTTGAAGGAGATCATTTTTATTTTCTTCTTAAATTTTATGAGAAGTTTTTATCCATGACTCTCATCGATATTTTTCATGCACTGTGGCTTTAAAATTTATTAGCCCTTAAAACTTAATGCAAGAATAGTAAGTAAATTAAGGCTACTTCATCTTTACATGCTACTAAACTGATGTATATTAATTGCAAATTCAATTAATTATAAACACTAACCAAGATTAATGGCAAGAAAGGCTCAAAGAATATAAACAACTCAATTTTCTTTTTAAGAAATTTTTATTTCAGAGACTCACCAGTGATTTTTCATAGTTAGTGTACGACCATTAAAAATAAATGCATAAGTAGCTATTAAAATTTCGTTGACATTGAAGCATTAGGATGCTATACATATTTAAACTCAACCAAATTGATCTATGTTTAAAATAAAAAAATAATCTTTCAATTGTTAAAAACATTGTAGAGACTCAAAGGATGCAAACTATACTCATTTTCTTCTATAAGAAGTTTCTATCTTCTGAGTCTCGCCAATATTTTTCATGGTCAATGCAACTTGAGAAAATGCAAGATCAACTCTCTTATGAATAACAACTATCAAATTACCTACGCAAATGTTGAACGGAGATCCATGAAGGAACTTAAATCTGCACTAATTTTAAAATATAAAGAAAAAGGAGGAGAAGTAGAGAAGAAATGGAGAGAGAAGAAATAGACATGATTTGGAGTGGACTGAATTTTGAGAGAATGGAGGGAGTTTATGTAGACACTCATTTGCTCTCTCATGTCCCCAACGCTTATTGTAACCTCCTCCATGCAGTTCGATAACTGCTTTCTATCCGTTGTCAATAATCACCCATCATTAAAATAGATGGATAAGATAAACACGGAACAGCTTGAGTATGCAACCAGCAACATACACGTCATCTTTTAAGCAAAACAGCATGTTCCAAGTGCGAGGGAAACTGATAAAATACTGACAATAATGCAGAACACCAACCATGGTTAATAACTGTTTGATACCAAACCATTAGCATATAAGTTATCTTCATTAGTAGGTAACATGTTGATTATCAAAAAGGTAATAGTGAGCAAGTTTGTGACAAATAAGGTCAGGTTAAGTAGAAACTTGTATTGTTTTGCTTAATGAATCATACTAGGTGACAGTTTGCATCATATGTAATCAGTGTGAGTCTTCTCAAAAGACAGTTTTTCCTTTCGTGATATTTTCCTAATTCAGGCATGGATTGGGACTGTTGCTGACAGAGGATGGTTACTTGGTTGCCATGCTTTGGGACTGTTGCTGACAGAGATGGTTACTTGGTCTCCAATCTTAGATTTGCATAGCCATACAGTACAAATGTCTAATCAAGTTAGTATGGCCAAGAGTTTAAACCTCTAAACAATTTGTGTCTAATGCCCCCTTATGCCAATATGCACTAAGGACTTTTATGTCCAGCTTTTCCAACCATATATCCTTTAACTTAAGTGGTGCAACTAGAATATTTTTTTTTCTTTTTTGGATATATAGGACTGTAGTGCTCAGCTTTCAGTCTCGTCGAGATCACGCCACGTATCCCTCCAACACTAAACAGGCGAGCGACACGTGGTGCTTCCAAAACCTCCAAGCGGGAGTCCTCGATCATTTCAAACCCCGAGCGGTTTGTGTAGATAGGATGAGGAGATAAAGTTAGTTACAAGCATCCATATCTTTAAGCCAAATCCCCATTTGAAATCGGCAGTTATAGTTAGGGTAGGGATCAATCGCATCTACAACTAGATGCACACTACCAAATAAAGATGGAATCTCACCCAATCAGTTCAAACTTAGTTGTTCAGCTTTATCAGCCTCTATGATAAGTAGTAGGTGTTTAGAATAGGTGTTAAATAGAGCTGAACTCTGCAACCTTATCAAAATAGACACAACCTGTATAAATAGAGAAGCCCTTCTACGTGGAGGGGGATGATCGTTTGATTCCAGAATCTTAGCACATTACAAAACCCCATTGTAATCACCTATAAAAATTCTCCTCTCTTTCTCCGTGGTTTTCTACATGTTAGTTCTTGTCAGTCTCTGACGTGAATAAGCTTTCGATTTCCTTGACATACACAGCTTATTCTTAATTTTTTTTCCTCCAACACCTTAATTAACTCTCATTAAAAGTTTATTTATTATGTGATCATGATTTATATATTTTTCACTCTTTTAATTTTTTACACCACGCTACTATTTTACTAACATTGTATTAGATGTGTTAGAGTGGGGTATAGTGTCAAATAACTTATGATATATGATCCTTGAGATCTGACTCAGTAATAGAAAACTGGGAGAAAATTTTGCTGATTCTAGATTGAAGTTCTCTACTAGAGACAAAAAAAAGAAGAAAAAAACACATAATTTCTCAAAAAAAGCAAAAAAAGAGGTCCCATAACAATAAGTTTGGGAGAGATTAGTCCATCCTTAAAAATATGAGGAAATACTCCTCAACTCTTAATAGAGTCTTGGGGTAACATGAAGAGCTCTCCGGTATAGAGTACTTTTCAAATCAGTAAGTTTTAAACTTGTTAGGATTTTGTCTTATTTTCAAAAGGAGATGATGGTCCAAGAAAATCAAATTGAGTTGGAGAAAACGATAGTTTGAAGCAGAAGAAAACAATCAAGGTGAAGCAGTTTCCTTTTCAGGCGATTGCGAGTTGTCCTATTCTGAAAGGATACGAATTGGATTAAATTCTTATTCAATGAAGGTTTGTTTCTAAAGAGTAAAGGGTCTAGAATCCTTCTAGATCAAGGAGATCAATTCTTAAAAGGATTGATCAAAATTCTTCAACCATTCAAAGGCCAAGATCATCTCATAGTCCAAATAGGAGTTGTATTGTAAAATTCTACAAATAAAGATTATAACTAAGCATTGTAATTGCCAAAACCAAGCTAATCTCAAGGAGGAAAAAAGGTGGAGAATACCAAGGAGATCAGAAGGAAGCCAATAAAGAGAGGAGAAAGGTGAAGGTGCATAGAGAAAAAGTATACTCTTGTAATGTAGGAATAAATTCAAAGGGAAGGTGAATACTCTTGTGTCACCAAGAGGAATGTTATATCTCTTTATATCAAGTTTATTAATAAAGCACTCTCAAGTTCTCTCCTCGTGGATGTAGGCCAAATTCAGGCTGAACCACGTTAAATTCTTGTGTTCTTTCTTATTACTTTTTTTTTAGGTATTGCTAATTTGCTTTAAAATAGTTTTCTTTCTCGAAAAAGACAGGACTCCTGTATTCATCTTCAACTGGTCTGAACGATGTCTAACTTATCGACATCTATAAAATATAAGTTGGAGACAAGCTAATGATAAAAAATGAGGCAGCAACATTGACATTACTAATCCAGTAAAGTAGATAGTAAGCCAAAGTTGCCTTTGAAGAGACCCAAGCAAACCTAAGACGCTAAACTAGCTCTATACTTAGCCTGGGCATAACCCCAAGGTAAGCTTTGTAGCTCCGCATGAAACTAAAAGTTTCGCCTAAACTTGGTAGCCTCGCTTTAGAGCTAAACTATCAGCTTCGCATGAAGCTTCCCATTTAGCCCCGCTGGAGGCTGATCCAAGAGTTTCGCGCCAGAAGCTCTATCCCTAACTAAGTCATAGCTCCGTTATGGGCTGAGTCTTAGCTTCGCACGAGGCTCTGAAAGTAACTTCGCCTGAAGCTATGAGCTAGCTTCGCGTGATCTAGCTCCGCAGTGGGCTTTGCCAGGTCATCAAGTTGACCGTTTCAAAATTCCGCGAGGGATTAATGGGTGAACCCCACTAATTTAGTAGGATTAACGCCACTTTAAGTAGGCGGTTACACTCGCCTGCTTCGTTCCACATTAAGTGGAGACAACTAAGCCGTAACGGCATGATGACGTTCGCACGAACCCTCTAGCTTCGCCAGAAGCTTGCAAAAAGCTTCGCGACAAGGCCATTTGCGAGCTTCGCCAGAAGCTTGCAAAAAGCTTCACAGCAAGGCCATTTGCGAGGCTTCGCGCGAAGCTAATGACTAATTCAGCTTTGCTGAATCCAAGGGGGCGGTTATGCCCCACATTTTCTATAAATAGCCCCCTGCAGAGGCTTCCGAGAAAAAGAAAAAAAAGGAGGAGGAAAAAAAAAGACAGACATCTTTGGATAGAGAGGAGACTGGCTTGAAAAGAGCAGGATTCCTAGAAAAAGGGCTCTACTGATCTTAGTTCTCTGATTCCCGAACCAAGTAAGAAGGGAGTCTTATTAGGAGGCAATCTTGATCACTTGATCAATTGCATCGTCAAAGGGATAAAGTGATCGCGCGCTGATCAGATTCCTACCGGCACATTTCTCCGAAAATCTCAGAGGAGATCTACCTGTAATTTTCTTTCTGCAAAGAAACACTTGTAATTTCGCTCTTCAATTCTCTTTGTAAGTTTTCCCACGAATACCAATTTTCAATGGAAAAATACTCGCCTCGTTGCTGGAACCCGCTGCTCCTCCCTCCATCTCAGCGCCACTCAACAGAACCTCCTGTGGTCTCTGCCCTCTCCGTCAATCTCCGCTGGAGCACGTTCACACCTCCAGCGCGCCATTACCCCCCTGCGTGTGAGCCCATGAGATCTTCTCTCTCTCAATGTTACGTACTCGCTATTGCAAACCGAACTCAGTAACAGGAGAATTCGAATCCGTGGTCGTTGTGGATCCGATACGCCAGGTGATTCGAAGATCGACCCACAAGTCGATTCGGAGACCCAGATCGATTCATGCAATGAAGATAAGGTGGTGGTTGGACCCAAAATCGTGTCATTTCATGTGAGTATTCTTTTATTACTTTATTGTAAATTTCACTCTTGTTTTGAGTGAGTGTTTTTACCCGCTTTCAATAAATGTTCTTTTATGTTAAGCTATTGTTCATGGTGATTCACACTCGTTACCACCGTTCACATCCACATATATTATTCATAAAATGAATTGCCTTGTGAATGTCTTTATCTCTCTTTAAATGAATTCTGCATATATTGTTGGTCCTGAACATCATGATTTGTTTGAAAAACTTGACTTATTATACATGACACCTACCTGATAGCGATACTGTCCATGTTACCATAGTCGCTGGGAAAATATTGTTACACGGTAACAACACCCTCCTGTTATACTTGTTACATAACCTGTTATACTGGTACCCTAATCACACACATTTGGTGTTATTACCATCGCTATCACCGAGTTATCCCTGTGTCTAGGTAACACGTGTATTAAATAATCTTGATAATATAATAACATGATTATTAAGCAACTTATACCGGGACTGGGGAAAATTGATGGAGGAGACAACGTATGTATTTTGGGTGGACCTAAGATGTAGGTTACGCAGCCGAAAGAGGGTTCCACTGCAGGATTCCCGTGGGATGACTGACACCCCGTCTTGTTCTTATTCCTATTATATATGTTATACATGTTATCTGACTTGTTATACATGTTACCTGACTACCTTGTGGTAGGGTCTGATTCAGCGCCAGGAGTTTGGGCCGTGGTCCCGGGCATGTACGGGACCCACTTAAAACATAGACAATATCTCCAACCAATCAGTTTCAATAACTTAGGACTCGATTGGCATGTGTGGTAGGCGTAGTATGTGATGCATCTATTACATGTAACAATTGGTATACGCTGACATAATTGAATAACAAAACTAAATCTTACATTGACATTGATACACACACACACACATGTTATGATAGACTCCTGACACCTAATTATGTACCTGACTTGACACATATTCTACTGTATGCTATCCACATTATTTTTATTTAGTTTATACATGTCACTTCTTATCTATTATATTTTTAAGCAGTACTATAATGATATGTACATACTGTTTTTGCACGTGCACTTTCCTTCTATTCTTACACACTCATTGGGTTGCTTTCTGATGACTCTGGGTTTACACATCTAGGTCCATATATATCTATCTTACTGATCAGGTATTTGGAGAGGTTCACCCACCTTACGAGGAGCCGGAGTTTCCTTACTTGGTCGTCCTTTCTCGATATATTGTTACTCTCTTTTATTCATGTCATTCCTTTTGATTTCCTGCACTGGACTTTGTTTTATTCTTTCATTCCTATGCTATCATTGTGTTAAATATTTATATGTCATATTGCAGTAATATTGATTTATCGTAGTAGATTTTTATACCTTGTTAAGTTACTTTAGGCTTAGCGTGTTTACGTGGGGTAATCTCCTCGCGTATATACGTCACTGACTCTCGTCGCGACTCCGTTTTTGTGTATTTTAAGAAGCGAGGTGTGACGCCTATAATTAACTTTAAGAAAGATCTGCTTTAGTTTAAAATGATGCTGATGCAGATAATAGTTTATTAGACATAGCATTGAGATTCCGTCACATGTTTTCCTCATTTTAAGTGTTTAATTGATTAACCACTAATGGTGTTGGGTTCCATTGTTTAACTATAGCCTGCGTGCGCACAACCGGTGGGCCATGAGCGCTACTGGCTACAGAGGATGGACCAGCCCAAGAGGATCCCATGTGCTCAATTCGGGCAAGGACCTCGTCACTCCGAAGAAGGGAACCAACTACTCCATCTGTAGCTTTGTTGGCCACTGCCAGGTTGGGATGAAGATTGTTGTACTGCTACTTAGGGTCTGTTTGGTTGTCGTAACTGGCCGTAATTCGTAGTTGTAATTGGTAAAGTCTTTTACAATTGTAAATGAGTTACATGTATGTAAATTTTACGGTGTTGGTTGGTAGTATAAAATTGTAAAGTGGGAAAGTGTATTGTACTTTACTTTGTTTGGTTATCGTAATGTATAAGTCGTAAGTGAAAAAGTTGACCACAAAATTAACTATTTGGTGATTTTAAAAGTTTTAATATTGCAAATAAATATTAAAAAAGTTAAATATGAATTTTTTTTAATATTAATATAAAAAAATATTACAAATTTGTATGTCCACAAAATTAACTGTAACTGGACTGTAAGTGAGTGGTAACTGGGTTGCAAGTGAGTGTTAGTTGAGTTACGTAAGTCTTTTACGAATTACGGTCCAAACAAACGCCGTAGTTGTAACTAGGTAGTAAGTCATTTACGAATTACGGAGTTTTATGCGAAACAAACGGCCCCTTAATTGAGTTAGTACTTTGTACACTAGATCACACATTAGGTGAAAAAAATCTCTCAACCACCCAAATTGCGTGTCATGAATATCTCTGGTGGTTACAACTACTTGGAGGGTCTGAAACTTATAAATAGATCCTCCCTTCAAAAGTAAGAGACACAACACAATTTTCTCTTCATCTTAAAAGAAAAGATGAAGCTCTTCGTGAGAATGACTTCAGTGTTAAAGAATTTTTTTCATTATCCTCATTTTTCTGAGCAATTTCTTCATCTGAGCAGAGGCTCTGCCCACCATCCTAGGCCTAGTGCTGGTGAATTCGAGATCTTTTACCGTTAGAGGACAAGGTCGATTTAACGTCTGAACAAGCAGATGGGGTTTTGATTTTTTAAAGCAGCGATATTGCTACTGCATTCCCCAGGCCAGCCTATTATTTAGGTGCTTTAATTTCTAGTATTACATGTTTAGTTTTGCTATAACTGTATTTGTTTTATGTAATGTTAGATTTTGAATTGCATGTTTTGATCAAAAAAGAAATAGTACACAATTTTCCAACATTAGATTTATTATTTCCTTGCTTTTATTTTGATAGTAGTATGCTAGAAATTTAATTTATTTGTCTTTGCCCAAAGTTTTGTTTTTGCATGTTTAGAAAATAATGTCGATATCTACCAACAATTGTGTTATATAAAGGGAATGGAATGTAGAAAAGAAGTGAGTGTAACAGTTCACAGTTTTAAGTCAAGCAGTTGAAGTTCTTGACAGGACTAAACTACTGCTAAATTAATGAAGAACAATATGTACGTTAAGCCCACATTCTATGCTGCATGAGAAATATTGTCTCATGCCATAGGTTAACCACGTATATGCCATGACTTTGTTATTAAGTGGGCGCCTGTGGATTGCTGTGCTAAGGATCCAATTACTTAACTAAATTCTATTTCATGTTTACATGCTTCTATATGGATTTTTTTTAAAAATGAATACCAGCCAAACGTTAAAAATATTATAGAGGATTGAAGAATATGAAAATTATCCATTTTCCCCATATGAGATGTTTTTATCTCTGAGACTCAACCAATATTTTTTCCTGGTTAGCAGAGGACCATTAGTAGCAACTAAATTCTCTTTTCACATTGAAGCATTAGAACGATATAAATATTTAAAGTCAACCAATTTGATATGTGTTACAAATAAATAACTAGTTTTCTAAATATATGGTTAGCATAGGACCATTAGTAGCAACTAAATTCTCTTTTCACATGCATTAGAACGATATACATATTTAAAGTAACCAAATCGATATATGTTTACATATAAATAAATAGCTTTCTAAATATAAATATCGGCCAAAAGTTTAAAATATTATAGAGGCTCAAAAGATGTAAACTACTCATTTTTCTATTATGAGAAGTTCTTATTTTTAAGCTCGTCAATACTTTTTCATGGTTAGTGTTTGGACCATTACAACTAAATGAACAAGTAGAAACTAAATTTTCTTTTTAACATTAAAGCATAACAAAGTTGCATATATTTTAAGGCAAGTAAACTGATATATGTTTAAATAAATAAATAATTTTTTAAGGATAAACAGCAACACATATGTTTTAAATATTGCAGAGGCTCAAGAAATTATTTTCCTCTTAATTCTTACGAGCCGTTTTTATCCATGAACCTCGCCAATATTTTTTATGATAGCATGGTTTTAAAATTTATTATGACGGATAGTAACTAAATTAAAGTTACTTCATCTTCACATGATAGGAAATAGTTTATATTAAATAAATAAATATTTTTCAAAATATGAACACTAGCCAAAGGTTAAAAATATTTTTCTAAATATGAACACTATGTTGGAGGAGAGAGTACAGTAGAGGAAGTGAAGTCATGTCAGTGCTGTTGAAAACTGCCAAGGAGTCTACGACGAAAGGCGAAGGAACAGCGGGCAGGAAAAGCAGCAGCAGCAGAAAAAGACAGAGGTCGGTCGACCGGTCCGGTCGACCGACGTGCACAATGTGCACAGGATTTGAGCGGTCGACCGGACCGGTCGACCGGAGAAGCTGTCTGCAGGAAACCCAACTCTCGGTTTGTTTCGGTCGACCGGACCGGTCGACCGTGAGAGGGAGTCGGTCGACCGACCGGTCGACCGATAGTCGGATCTGGGCGAAATCTGCTGTTTCGGGAAGTTATGTATTTAAGCTCTAATTGTAATTTTTAGGGTTAAGTGCCTAGAAAAAGTATAGCTGCGGACTCTCTTGTGTTCATAGAGATCTAGAGCTATTGTAATCGATCTTCCAAATAGAAAACTCTCTCCGTGGATTGCCCCGAGGACGTAGGCAAGTTGGCCGAACCTCGTTAGATCTGTTGTTTGCGATTGGGTTGTTCTTCTTGTTTTTGATTTCATTGTTCTGAGATTGAGATCTGATAGATCCTCTATTGGGTTGTTGTCTGTCGCGCACAACAAGTGGTATCAGAGCCTCCAGGTTACGCTTGGGATATTCTGAAGATTCGAAGGGTTCCAGATCTGATCAGGTGGAGATCGTGTGTCGATCTCAGGTCAGAGGTATTGGTGTTCAAGGAGATCGTGTGTCGATCTCAGGTGGACGCAGGGAGGGCTCGTCGAATCAGTGTTTGGAGTAGATCTGGTGAGAAACTCAAGCTAGGGTTTCACGGGAGAGGTAAAAAATCACATTTTTATCTCTGAAATAGATCTATTCTCAAGTTATTTGATCTTCCGCATAGTTAGAGGGTCAAGGAAAGAATCTCAATGGCAGAGGAAACTGCTTCTGTGAAAACAATGAATCACTCCAGGATTGAAGTTGTTAAGTTCAATGGAACTAACAATTTCGGGATGTGGAGGTGTGAGGTCATGGATGCATTGAATGCACAGAACCTCGAGGACACGCTCCTATTAGAGAGGAAGAAGGCAACTACCACTGATGAAGAGTGGGCAAAAATGAACAGGTCGGCATGCGGCCTGATACGCTCATGTTTGACACAAGACATCAAATATCTTGTTCAACATGAGAAGTCAGCAAAGGAGATGTGGAGTACCCTTGAGAAGAAGTACCTGACAAAGAGCGTGGAGTCTAGGTTGCAGCTTAAGAGCAAGCTGTATTTGTTCAGGATGCAGAGGGGAAGCACGGTAAATGAGCACCTCAACAGATTTACAAAGCTTCTTACAGATTTGCTAAATGTGGATGCCATTGTAAGTGAGGAAGACAAGTCAGTCATTCTCCTGAACTCTCTTCCACCAGAAGAGTATGAGATATTTACTATGACATTCATAAATGGAAGGCAAACCTTAGTCTATGATGAGATATCGTCAGCACTGATGAGTTATGAGACAAGGAAGAATGAGAAACATTCAGGGAGATCTAGTTCATCAGCAGAGGCTTTGGAGGTAAGAGGCAGGAGTTCATCAAGGAAAGGCAAGGAGGTGAGAGGAAGATCGAAGTCTAGACCGGGCTTAAGGGATCTTAAGAAAGACCAGTGCATGTATTGCAAAGAGTTTGGGCACTGGAAAGTTGACTGTCCAAAGTACAAGGGGAAGAAGAAGGAATCAAATCTGAGGCAAATCTGGCAAGAGTGAAAAAAGCTGCAAGCAATAAACCACAGGCAGATGGATCAGATTCAGATTCTTCGGTATTCTCGTTTTCAGTGACTACTCCTGTTGTAGGTTACTCGGGGGATAACGAGTGGATCCTTGATACAGGTGCTACATATCATGTATGCCCAAATCGAGATTGGTTTACCAGTCTTGAGAAGTTGGAGGGGTGTTCGGTCGTCATGGGCGATGATCATCCGTGCATCATGGAGGGTGTAGGTACTATTCCTATCAGGATGTTCGACGGGATGGTAAGGGAGCTGAAGGAAGTGAGATATGTCCCTCAGCTGAAGAGGAACTTGATCTCAGTGGGTGCTTTGGAATCATTGGGGCTCGGTGTGTCTATTAAAGAAGGTGTTCTTAAAATGACGAAGGGCTCAATGATGGTGTTGAAGGCCAACCGCGGGAACAATTTGTATTACTTGAAGGGTAGTACAGTGACAGGGCAGGTGGCAGCTTCGACCAGTCAGAAGGAAGATATAACCCGGCTATGGCACATGAGGCTGGGACATGCAGGGGAGAAATCTATGCAAGCCCTTGAGAGGAAAGGGCTACTGAAGGGTGCAGAGACCTGCAAACTGGATCTGTGTGAACATTGCATCATAGGCAAGAAGACGAAGGTGAAGTTTGGAACAGCTTCACACTGCACCGAAGGCATTCTTGATTATGTGCACACAGATGTATGGGGACCCACAAAGACTGCATCAATAGGGGGAACCCACTACTTTGTGTCGTTTATCGATGATTATTCTAGGCGGTGCTGGGTGTACACCATGCGACACAAGAATGAAGTCCTAGAATTGTTTGTGAAGTGGAAGGTTAATCAGGAAAGGAGTACGGGAAGAAAAGTCAAGGTCCTTCGTTCTGACAACGGAGGAGAGTACAAGTCAGACCCTTTCCAGAAGCTATGTCTTGATGAGGGCATAGAGAGACACTTCACAGTGAGGGAAACTCCGCAACAGAATGGGGTGGCTGAAAGAATGAACCGGACTTTGCTAGAGAAGGTTCGGTGCATATTATCAAATGCAGGATTACCAAAGAAGTTCTGGGCTGAAGCTTTGGGGTATGCATGCCATCTCGTAAATAGGTTGCCGTCATCTGCAATTGGGGGGAAGACCCCTCTTGAAGCTTGGTCGGGTAAAGCTGCTGAAGATTATGATGTTCTCCGGATTTTTGGATGTCCAGCCTACTATCATGTAAAAGAAGACAAATTGGATCCGAGAGCGAAGAAAGGAGTGTTTGTTGGCTTCAAGAAAGGAACCAAGGGGTTCAAGATTTGGGATCAACAGGACAACAAATTCATAATCAGCAGAGATGTCACTTTTGATGAGGCCTCGATGATGAAGCCTACAGTCTCTCAGCAGGTGGAGACTGAGAAGACCAAGGAGCTATTGCAGCAGGTGGAGAGTGATGCAGATCCACCATCTCTAGAAGACTCAGTATCAGTAAGGATCATTCCTGAGGTGACACAGGGAGGTGATCAAGTTGCAGAAGAAGATGCTGAGGTTGTTGAAGAGGATCAGGAACAGGTTATGGATACGGTTCCAGATCCCACTGCAGTTGGAAGACCAAGGAGGAATGCTAGGAGACCTGGCTGGCTCACTACAGACATGGTGATTGCTTATGCACTTCCAGTTGTTGAAGAGGCCATTCCATCTACTTTCAGGGAAGCTGAAATCAGTTCAGAAGCTGAGTTATGGAAAGGGGCTATGAATGAAGAGATGCAGTCTCTTTATAAGAACAACACATGGGAACTGACCAAGTTGCCCAAGGGGAAGAAAGCCATAGGGTGTAAGTGGGTATTTGCTAAGAAGCAGGGATCACTCCAAGAAGATAAAGTGCGCTACAAGGCAAGGCTGGTGGCTAAAGGCTACGCACAGAGAGAAGGGATCGACTACAACGAGGTGTTCTCCCCAGTTGTTAAACACTCGTCTATTCGGATCCTATTAGCTTTGGTGGCGCAGAACGAGTTGGACCTTGACCAACTTGATGTGAAGACCGCCTTTCTCCACGGCGATCTTGAGGAGGAGATCTACATGACTCAGCCCACTGGTTACAAAACTGCAGGGAAAGAAGAGTTGGTATGCAAGCTGAAGAAATCGCTGTACGGTTTGAAGCAGTCTCCAAGACAGTGGTACAAGCGATTTGACAGCTTCATCAGGAAGAAGAAGTACACAAGAAGCCATTTCGATCCATGTGTGTACTACAACAAGTTACCATCGGGTGAGTATATCTATCTACTACTTTACGTAGATGATATGCTAATTGCTTCTAGGTCAAGATCTGCTATTGATTCTCTGAAGAAGACTTTATCGTCCGAGTTCGAGATGAAGGACCTGGGGAAGCAAGGAAAGTATTGGGTATGGAGATCACAAGGGACAGGGAAGCTGGCAGGATAAGCTTGACTCAGAAGGGCTATCTGGAGAAGGTACTGCAGAGGTTTAATATCGGGAAAGATACGAAGACTGTAAGTACACCAATGGCGCCGCACTTCAAGTTGTCAGCGAAGATGTCTCCAAGGAGTGTTCAGGAGCGTGAGCATATGACTCATGTTCCGTATGCCAATGCTGTGGGTAGCTTGATGTATGTGATGGTGTGTACAAGGCCGGATCTTTCACAGGCAGTTTCCATGGTTAGCAGATATATGCATGATCCAGGTCAGGGTCATTGGGAAGCTGTGAAGTGGATCCTGAGGTACATCAAGGGTACTGTTGATGTAGGCCTCGTATTTGAGAAGGACAGCACCGGGAAGCAAGAATGCATAGGGTACGTGGATTCGGACTATGCAGGTGACCTTGACAAACGCCGGTCGACTACTGGGTATGTATTTACACTCTCACAGGCACCGGTGAGTTGGCGCTCCACACTTCAGTCCACAGTTGCGTTGTCGACTACAGAGGCGGAGTATATGGCCTTGACCGAGGCCATGAAGGAGGCGATTTGGCTTCAGGGTTTGCTAGATGACTTGGGAGTGGAACAGGAGATCTTGAAGATACACTGTGACAGTATGAGTGCCATTTATTTGGCAAGGAACCAAGTCTACCATGCAAGGACGAAGCACATTGATGTCAGGTATCACTTTGTTCGGGAGATTCTGGAGGAAGATAACATCAACTTGTTGAAGATTCATACTTCGGAGAATCCGGCCGATATGCTTACAAAGGTGGTGTCGGGAGTAAAGTTTGCACAGTGCAAAGACTTGCTCCAGACTTCAGGTGAATTGAGCTTGCTGAAGCTCATGTGGATGAACTACGGATGGCTTGATCCCTTGGGCAAGGGGTACGTAGGCAACCAGATTGGTGCAGCTGCAACCGAGTCAGTGTTCGGCTCAGATTTAACAATCTTCACCGAGGTGGAGAATTGTTGGAGGAGAGAGTACAGTAGAGGAAGTGAAGTCATGTCAGTGCTGTTGAAGACTGCCAAGGAGTCTACGACGAAAGGCGAAGGAACAGCGGGCAGGAAAAGCAGCAGCAGCAGAAAAAGACAGAGGTCGGTCGACCGGTCCGGTCGACCGACGTGCACAGGATTTGAGCGGTCGACCGGACCGGTCGACCGGAGAAGCTGTCTGCAGGAAACCCAACTCTCGGTTTGTTTCGGTCGACCGGACCGGTCGACCGTGAGATGGAGTCGGTCGACCGACCGGTCGACCGATAGTCGGATCTGGGCGAAATCTGCTGTTTCGGGAAGTTATGTATTTAAGCTCTAATTGTAATTTTTAGGGTTAAGTGCCTAGAAAAAGTATAGCTGCGGACTCTCTTGTGTTCATAGAGATCTAGAGCTATTGTAATCGATCTTCCAAATAGAAAACTCTCTCCGTGGATTGCCCCGAGGACGTAGGCAAGTTGGCCGAACCTCGTTAGATCTGTTGTTTGCGATTGGGTTGTTCTTCTTGTTTTTGATTTCATTGTTCTGAGATTGAGATCTGATAGATCCTCTATTGGGTTGTTGTCTGTCGCGCACAACACACTACCCATTTGTCTCTTATGAGAAGTTTTTACCCTTGAGACTCATATAATAAATTTCATGGGTAGGACTATTTAAACTAAAATGCACAAGTAGCAAATATTTTTTTTTTCTCACATTGAAGCATTATAAAAGGCCACACACACAAACATAAACTTTATATATGTTTAAATAAATATAATTTTCTAAAGATAAACACCAGCCAATGTTTAAAATATTTTCGACAGTCAAAGGATGTAAACTTATTATTTTCCTCTTATGAGAAGTTTTATCTTTAAACCACCTCGCCGATACTTTTTTTTGGAGAATGTAAATTTTATTGTTCCAAAAAAAGTATCAACAAGTAACCTTACATCAGCCCAAACAAGAGCTATAACAAAAAGAACCTACCCTGTGATGCCAACAAGAGGATCACAACAAACTCCCAATACCTACTACCCACAACCAACAGAGGGAAAACCCTGTCCCACCATTCTGGCTAGACCTACACAGCCAGAAAAAACATCAGTGATAGTCAACAAAGTTAGTCGACTAGGACCATCCAAGTAGTCGACTTGGACCACCCCAAGTCGACTATGAGCAAAACCAAGTCGACATAGAGCGTAACTTCCTTTGGTTTAGCATCTGTTGAACCATCCGTGACGACTCCAACTCCACTGGTACAACCCGAAGGCCCGCTATCCCACCTTCTTCTTCCACTTCCCTTTTTTTCCAACCACTTTCCATCCCACAGAACTACCCACATGGTCTGAAACCAGGCCCACCCGAGCAACCAGATCCACAGGATGGGTGGCAACAGAATCCTTCACCACCCTTGCCCCTGCCACTGTTGGGACAACAGCAGCCAGGACCACCTTCGCCACAGCCCCACCAGGGACAGGCTGCCCACAATCAGCCAAAGGATCCCCGGATTGCGCAGATGAAGCCAACAGACCAGCCCCCACTTCACCAGCAGCCTGGACCCCCATCTCCCCATCCACACTAGGGATGGGCACCACAGCCGGCGCAACCGCAACTTGAACCACCCTAGACCCTGGCACACTTGGGGTAGGCCGGCCCATCTCATCCAAAAGAACCCCTGACTTCACAGATGAAGGTTCCCCAACCTTAGGCTTGCCAACTGGAGGCATGCCCCCCCTTGTAACCAGCAACATTTACTTTATCTACCCCACCAGTCTGAATCTTCCTATTAGGCACATAAAGAGGGTAGATCCTCCCCCCTGAAACTTTGTTGCACCCTGCATCACCATGGCTAAAAGTCTTGCATTTCTTACAGTATTTTGGTGGAGACTCAAACACCACCAACTGATCATAGACTACCCCGGTTGGCAGTTTCACTTCCACCGAAGTAACGAGCTCCTTCGAGACATCTACCTCCACCAACACCCGCGCGAAGGAGATTCTCTCAATAGTCCGAGTCAGCTGATCCGTAGAGATAGGAATCCCAACCTTAGACACAATCTTACTCAAGGCCCTGTCATTCCAACAATCAAGCGGAAGGTCCGGCAACTGAATCCAAGTTGGAACAGTAGTCATCACTTCACTCCCAAATCTAAAGCAACGTGGCAAGATTTTCAGCATTAAATTACTCCCGTAAACGAAGTAAGGACCGCCATTCAAAACCTTCATCCTATCTTCCTCAGAACAAAATTCAAACAGAATCCATCCCGATCGATGGATCCAATGTTTACCTCCCACTTTCCATCCATCCCATAATCTCTGGACAGCCCCCGCACCTGGGAATTTTCCAGAAAACAGGCCCACTAAACATATCCCCACGGCCTCCTCAACCGCACCTACATCCTCTTCGTCAAGCTGAACGAGGTCCCCTTCGACTACAACCTCTTCCAACTTGTACCCATTACCCAAATTGCGATTATCTTTAAAAAGATTCACCCATGGGGCCTTCAGCCCACTCACCCCACCCTTCTCCGACACCCTAGCAGTAGAATCACCTCCCAGAATTACCCCAGCAGCAACCGGGTCTGAGTGGGGCAATTCATCAAACACTTGGTGTGCCATCTACACCCCAACATTCTCCAACAGAGTGGAGCACAGCCCCTGCTGCTCCACCGACCTCCCTACTCCCTCAATCTCACAATCAGAGGCAGCAGAAGAAGAAACAGAGCTACTCCCATCCGATTCATACTCACTAACCTCATTGTCTTCGGCAGAATCCACAATGTTTTCAGCCGAATCCTGCACAGCCACATCCTGAACCGCCGCCGCCCCCTGTTGCTGGACTTGGACAGGACCCGACACCTCCTCCTTAGATCCCCCTCTGATGAACCTCCCACCTTGATCCCTAGGCGGCCCAACCTGCTTTGGCGCCACCTGCTGCTGTTGAATCCGGCCAGCACCAGCTGCAACATCCAAGGATCCACCCTTAATCACCTCCCTATTAACAGCCATTGCAGCCCCAGACCGAGATCTGGTTGCAGGCTTCATGGGACGAATCAAGAAAACAGCCCACACTACCACCAGCCCCCAACAGGGAGGATGGGGAGCTCGGGTTCCAGATCAGAGATCAGGAGCAAGACCAAGAAGAAGAGCCACAAAGCCTGTAGGAGAGCCAGGGCAGGTTTCCACCATGGGGGGAAAATCGCCTGTGAGAGCTTCTCTCTCTTACTCCCCTGTGACTGAGAGCTCTTTCTTGATTCTAACCACCTCGCCGATACTTTTTCCTAGTTATGTTGGATCATTAAAACTAAATGAACAGTAGCAAGTAAATTTCTTTTTACATTGAAGCATAAGAACGCACATAACATACTTAAAGGAAACCAAATTGATATGTGCTTAAATAAATAAATAATACTACTCATTTTCCTCTTAATTCTTATTGAGAAGTTTTTATCCCTGAGAGAAGTTTTTATCCATGAGTCTCATTGATATTTTTCATGCAATGTAATGTGGCTTCAAAATTTATTAGTTCATAAAACTTAATGCACAAGTAGTAACTAAATCAAGGCTATTTCTATCTTTACATGCTGCTAAACTTATGTATATTAAAATAAATAAATGATTTTCTAAATATGAACACTAGCCAAAGTTTAACGACTTGAGAGGCTCAAATAATATAAGCTACCTATCATTCTCTTATGAGAAGTTTTTGTACCTGAGACTCACCAGTGATTTTTCATGGTTAGCGTAGGATCATAACGCACAAGTAGCAACAAGATTTGCGTTGAAAGTATTAGAAGGCTACCACATATTTTTTTGTAAATATAAACACTGGCCAAATATTTAAAATATTGGAGAGAGTCTAAGGATGTAAACTACTTATTTTCCTCTTATGAGAATTTTTTATCTTTAAGCGTCACTAATACTTTTTCCTTCATGAGAAGTTTCTATCATTGAGCCTCGCCAATATTTTTCATGGCCAATGTGACTTTAAATATTATTTTGGCTTGAAATAAATGCAAGATCAGCTCTTCAATTATAACAACTTACAAATTACCTACGCAAGAAAATGTAGGAGGAGATCCGAGAGGTTTTTTCCCCTCTTAATTCTTATGTGAATTTTTTATCTATGAGCCTCACAAATATTTTTCATGGCAGTGTGGTTTTAAAATTTATTAGTTCATAAAACTAAATGAACGAATAGTAACTAAATTAAGACAATTACATGCTACTAAGTTGATGTATATTAAAATAAATAAATTATTTTCCTAAATATGAACAGAAACTAAAAATTAATGACTAGAGAGGATCAAACAATATAAACAAATCATTTTTATTTTGAAATTTTTTATATTTAGATTAGATCATTAAAACTAAATGCATAAGTAGCTAGTAAAATTTCCTTTCACATTGAAGCATTAGAAAACTATATATATTTAAACTTAAATAGATAAATATATGTTTAAAAAAATAAGTAATCTCCTAAATATAAACACTGGCAAAATGTTAAAAATATTGTAGAGGCTCAAAGAATGTAAACTACTCATTTTTCTTGATGAGAAGTTTCTATCTTTAAGTCTTGCCAATATTTTCTTGGCCAATGTGGCTTTAAATATTATTTTGGCTTTGAAATAAGTACAAGATCAACTCTCTTATGAATAACTATCAAATTACCTAGTAAATGAATAAGGAGATCGGCGAAGTTAATTTTTATTTTTCTCTTAATTCTTATGTGATTTTTTTATCAGTGAGCCTTGCTAATATTTTTCATGGCAGTGTGACTTTAAAACTTAAATGCATGAATAGTAACTAAATTAAGACTACACCATTTTTTTCATGCTACTAAATTGATGTATATTAAAATAAATAAATGATTGTTTTTATTATGAACAATAGCTAAGGACTAATAAATAGATATGATCAAAGAATATAAATAACTCATTTTTCTCTGATGAGATTATTTTTATTCCTGAGACTCACTAGTCATTTTTTGTGGTTAGTGTTGGACCGTTAAAACTAAATGCATAAGTAGCTACTTCATTTTTCTTTCACATTGAACCATTAGAATGCTAAACATGTTTAAACTCAATCAAATTGATATTTTTAAATAAATAAATAATCTTCTAAATATAAACACCGGCCAAATATTAAAAATATTGTAGAGGCTCAAAGAATGTAAACCACTCATTTTCCTTTATGAGAAGTTTCTATCATTGAGCCTCGCCAATATTTTTCATGGCTAATGTGGCTTTAAATATTATTTTGGCCTTGAAATAAATGCAAAATCAAATAACAACTATCAAATTACCTACGCAAATATTGAAGGAGATCCGTGAAGTTTTTGTTTTCTTCTTTATTTTTATGGAAAGTTTTATTGATGAGTCTCATCGATATTTTTCATTACAGTATGGCTTTAAAATTTATTAGCCCATAAAACTTAATGTACGAATAGGGACTAAATTCAGCCCACTTCAATTTTACAAGCTTCTCACAAGTAGTAATTAAATTAAGCCTACTTCATCTTTACATGCTACTAAACTGATGTATATGAAAATAATTAAATGATTATGAACACTAACCAAAGATTAATGGCTATAGAGGCTCAAAGAATATAAAAAACTCAAATTTCTCTTTTGAGAAATTTTATTCCTGAGACTCACTAGCGATTTTTCATGATTAGTGTACGACCATTAAAATTAAATGCATAAGTAGCTGTTAAATTTTCATTCACATTGAATCATTAGGATGCAGTACATATTTAAACTCAACCAAATTGCTCTATGTTTAAATAAATAAATAATCTTCTAAATATAAATACCAGCCAATTGTTAAAAATATTGTAGAGGCTCAAAGAATATAAGCTACTCATTTTATTTTATGAGAAGTTTCTATCTGTGAGTCTCGCCAATATTTTTCATGGCCAATGTGGCTTTAAACATTATTTTGGCAACTCGAAATAAATACATCTAATGAATAACAACTATTAGATTACTTACGCAAATGTAGAATGGTGATCCGCGAAGGAACTTACACTAATTTTAACATATAAAGAAAATGGAGGAGAAGTGGAGAAGAAATAGAGATGCTTTGGATTGGATTGGATTTTGAGAGAATGGAGGGAGTTTATATAGACACTCATTTGCTCTCTCATGCCCCGAACGGTTATTTTAACCTCCACTCTGCCAATAATGCAGAACCCAAACCATGGTTAATAACTGTTTGACATCAAACCATTAGCATATAGGTTATCTTCATCATTTTCCTTGTTAGGTAACAGTGCAAGTTCGGGTTCGCTCTCCAGAGGTCACCGGTTCGAGGGGGACATGTTGATTATCAAAAAAGTATCAGTGCAAGTTTGTGATAAATAAGGTCAGGTTAAGTAGAAACTTGTATTGTTTTACTTCAACTAGGTGACAGTTTGTAATATATGTACTACTGTAATCAGTGTGGGTCTTCTCAAGAGACATTAGTTTTTCCTTTCGTGATATGCTCCTAATTCAGGCATGGTTTGGGGCTGTTGCTTTGGGACTTTTGCTGACAGAGATGGTCACTTGGTCTCCAATCTTAGATTGCATAGCCATACAGTACAAATGTCTAATCAAGTTAGTATCGCCTAGAGTTTAAACCTTTAAACAATTTGTGTCTAATGTCCCCTAATGTCAATATGCACTAAAGACTTTTATGTCCAGCTTTTCCAACAATGTACTCTTTAACTTAAAGTGGTGCAACTAGAATATTTTTTTCTTTTTTGGATATATAGGATTGTAGTGCTCAGTTTCCAACCTCATCGAGATCACGCAACGTATCCTTCCAATACTAAACAGGCGAGTGGTACGTGGCTGCTTCCATAACTTCTAAGTGGGAGTCCTCGATCATTTCAAACCCCGAGCAGTTCGTGTAGATAGGATGAGGAGATAAAGTCAGTTACAAATATCCCTATCCCTAAGCCATCCCCATTTGAAATCGGCAGTTACAGTTCGGGTACGGATCAATCGCATCTACAACTATATGTACACTACCAGATAAAGATGGACTCTCATCCAATTAGTTCAAACTTAGTTGTTCAACTCTATCCGCCTCTGTGATAAGTAGTTAGGTGTTTAAACAGAGCTGAACTCTACAACCTTATTAAAACAGACACAACCTGTATAAATAGAGAAGTCCTTCCAACGTAGAGGGGGATAATCGTTTGATTCCAGAAACCCTAGCACACCTGAGAACCCCATTGTAATCACCTATAGAAATTCTCTCCTCTTTCTCCATAGTTTTCTACATGTTAGTTCGACGTGAATAAGCTTTCGATTGCCTTGACATACACAACTTATTCTTAATTTTTTTCCTCCAACACCTTAATTAACTCTTATTAATAGTTTGTTTATTATGTGATCATGATTTATATATTTTACTCTTTTAATTTTTTACACCACGCTACTAATTTACTAACACTGTATTTGATGTGTTAGAGTAGGGTGTAGTGTCAAATAACTTATTATTGTACGATCCTTGAGCTCTGACTTAGTAATAGAAAATTGGGAGAAAATTTTGCTTATTTAGACTGAAGTTCTCTATTAGCGACAAAAAAAAAAAGAAAAAACACATAATTTTCTCAAACAAAGCAAAAGAAGAGGTTCCACAGCGAAAAGTTTGGGAGAGATTAGTCCATCCTTAAAAATACGAGGATATACTCCTCAACTCTTAATACAACATTGGAGTCTTGGGGTAACATGAAGAGTTCTCCGGTATAGAGTAATTTTCAAATCATTAAGTTTTAAACTTGTTAGGATTTTGTCTTGTTTTCAAGAGGAGATGATGGTCCAAGAAAATCTAATTGAGTTAGAGAAGACGATGGCTTGAAGCAGAAGAAGAAAATCAAAATGAAACAGTTTCCTTTTCAGAGGATTGCGAGTTTCCCTATTCTGGAAGGATACGAATTGGATTAAATTCTTATTCAATGAAGGTTTGTTTCTAAAGATTAAAAGGTTCAGAATCCTTCTATATCAAGGAGATCAATTTCTAAAAGGATTGATCAAGATTCTTGAACCATCCAAAGGCAAGGATCATCTCATAGTCTGAATAGGATTTGTATTATAAAATTCTATAAATAAAAGCTGTAATCAAGCATTGTAATTGCCTAAACCAAGCTGATCTCAAGGAGGAAAAAAGGTGGAGAACACCAAGGAGATCAGAAGGAAGCCAAAAAGAGAGAGGAGCAAGGTGAAGCTGTATAGAGAGAAGTTATACTCTTATAATCTTAGCATAGATTTAATGGGAATGTGAATACTCTTGTGTCATCAAAAGGAATATTATATCTCTTTATATCAAGTTTATTAATAAAGCTCTCTCATGTTCTCTCCCCATAGACGTAGGCCAAGTTCGGGCCGAACCACGTTAAATCCTCGTGTTCTTTCTTATTACTTTTTTCTAGATACTTCTAGTTTGCTTTACAATAGTTTTCTTTTGCAAGTACTGATCATATTGTTAAGTTCTGCAAATGTCGATCCGGGGAGTACAATTGGGATTGCAGAATATCAATTTTCGTTACAACAAAACTCATAAACATTGTCTCCAATTGTAATATCCCCTATTTAATAGTACCGTATTATTATTTTTAAATATTTTATTTGGCTTTACTTACCATATTATTAATTAACTTAATTTATGAATTATTATTACTACTTAATTTTGGTAGTAGTTAATTATTATTATTGATTATTTTTATTAACTATTATTAATTACTAGTATCATTCTTAACTAACTTAATTGTTATTAACATGTTATTATTATTACTAATTGCTTTTATATGTGTATTTTATGACTAAGCCCAATTCCCTTTCATTTCTTTTTTTCTCTTTATTGAGCCCTGCCCATCTTACATTCTTTTTTTTCATTTCTTTTTCTTATTGTTTTTCCCTAGCCCAAGATCTAACAAATCCAAGCCCTCTCTCTTCATTTCTTATTTCATTTTTCCGAAACCCAAAGCCAAACCCTAATTATCTTTATTTTCCAAATTTTTTAAAGCCCATACTTGTTCTTCTTCATTTCCCTATTTTCCCCTTGTCCCAATCTAGGCCCAAGCCACGGCCCAACCCAATCTCCTTATTTGCATGTGTATTACCCAAATCCAACCCATTAGTCCAAACCCAATTCCCAAACTCATTATCCAAATATCTAATCCTAACAAACCAAACTAAATCCTAACACCAAATCCTATAATCCTAACAAATTAGGTACTAATCCTAAATTAATCTCAATCATCTCCATCTCCTTTTCCTCTCCCCAACACAACATAGCTGGCCAATTCCACTTCATCACCCGCCCCCGGCAACATAACCAAGCACCCCTCATGTTGCCGCACCTCCTCTTTCCTCCCTCGCTTGCGCCGGCAACCCAAGTCCTCCGGGCAACTCTCTTTTGAAAATCACCTAGAGGGGGGATGAATAGGTGATAATGCTAATCAATGCACAATTTAAAATTTATGATGCAACAATCCCACAAAGCAAGTGAATATAGCAATGAATGTAGAGAGCAAGTAATAAGAGCAATGAAAGTAAAGCAAGAATCAAGTGCAAGTAAACCAAACGCAAACACCAAGAATTGTTATCGAGGTTCGAGCACCCAGCTCTACTTCCCCGCCTTCCCCAGAAGGATTCCAACCACTTCCACTATCACAAAGATGTTACAAATCCACCGGAGTACCCAACTCCACAATCTCAAGTACAAGCAATCTCTTAGTAGTCAAAAGACCACAAACTCTCTCTTGCAAAATTCTCTTCCCTTACAAAGGTCCTTAGAGAACAATGAGTAGGAATGAAGCTCTTGTGTGCAAGGAGAAAAGAAAAAGAAATCAGAGAGTTCTTGAAAACACTTCAGAAAATGAGAGAGAATTTCAGCACAAAAACCAAGAAACCAAGTCTTTTTGAATGCCTTAAACTTATGAAAATTTTGATAATTTTTCTAGTAACCAACCTCTCCCTAAACACCCCTATTTATAGGAGAGGGCTAGGGTTTAGAGATAAAACATTTTTAAGGCTAATCAGAAAGTATTAAAACCAAAACATGTCATTTAAACACACTTAAGTGAGAAAAGGACAAAAAATAAACCAGCTTAGGAACTAGCCGTTACTGTTCAAACGGCTACCTCGGTCGACCGGCCCGGTCGACCGCTAGTTCAAAAAAATAGCCGTTGCAGGCTACGGTCGACCGCCCGGTCGACCCAAACATACAGAGAGCAAATGTCTGTCAGTCAGGCATGTCTCGGTCGACCGTCCGGGTCGACCGTGAAACGTGCACACTGATACGCACAGCTGCCAGAACTCCGGTCGCCTGGGTCGGCCGACCGGCTTGACCTGACATTGGGTCGGTCGACCCTGGCGGTCGACCGGCTCAGGTCAAAAGCCAAAATAAAAACGGATTTTTGAGGAGAAATCTATTTTTAACAAAATAGTTTTGAATAGGAATATATATAATGGATAAAAATGAGTTTGTAGGCTGAAGATTGTATACAAACTATTTTTGTACATATTATAGGAAATATGTTTGGAAACAAGATGTGCGCAAAAACGTGTGTGATAGAGCTTCAAACCTACTCACTATTCTTTAACAAAACTCTAAACTAAAAACAAATCTAATAAATTATCTTGAGCAATCTTGAAGTCTTGAGCCATGCAATGCCTTACTAGAGCCTTCTCTTCTATGTTCTTTCCTTGATGTGCAAAATGCCTTCTTTGCTTCATGAACCTAGAAGTTCTTGCAATAGCTAAGCAATGGCCTCCAAATATGGTACAAACCTGAAACTTATCTTAACAAACTAATTAGTACCATATAGCTCCTATTTGGTTTGTTATCATCAAAACTCTAAACAAATGGAGAGTGTAACCTTATGGGCCAACAATCTCCCCCTTTTTGATGATGACAAAACAAATAGGCTATAAACAAAAATATAGGGGAGGAGAAAGCTCCCCCTCAAATTATGCTATATTAAACAAAGAAAAACAATGTAATTTGTAATTTGCAAGTAAACATCATGAAACCAAAAACCATGAGAATATAAAACACTTGCAAAACACTTAAACTCAAATTACAAGAATTCATGAAAAACACATCAAAAACTAAAAACATATATAAACTCATATGGAACCAAAACCATATGAACTCATAATTCTATCATAAAAACTCATTCTCCCCCTTTTTATCATACATCAAAAAGGGTTATGAAAACATTTTTATTCAATAACACAAACATTAAGTTCACCACAAATGAAAGAAAATCTAGCAAAATCAAGTGATTTAGTGAAAATATCGGCTAGTTGCAAATCCGTAGAAACATAATCAATATCTATATCTCCTTTCTCAAAATGATCTCTAAGAAAGTGATATCTAATCTCAATGTGCTTGGTCTTACTATGTTGATTTGCATTCTTTGTCATATGTATAGTACTAGTATTATCACAAAATATTTTTATATAGTTATAATGCAAATCATAATCAAGGAGAGTATGTTTCATCCAAAGGACTTGTGCACAACAAGCCCCCGCGGCAACATACTCCGCCTCGGCGGTTGAGAGAGCTACGGAATTTTGTTTCCTAGAGGACCATGAAACAAGACAATTACCAAGAAATTGATATGTCCCACTAGTACTCTTTCTATCTATTCTACAACCCGCATAGTCGGCATCCGAATAACTCGTCATTGAGAAATCTCCGGTTTTCGGATACCATAGACCCATTCCAATTGTTCCCTTAATATAACGAATAATGCGTTTTACCATAATAAGATGGGACTCTTTGGGATACGATTGAAATCTAGCACAAAGACACACACTAAACATGATATCCGGCCTACTTGCCGTCAAATACAAAAGACTACCTATCATGCTTCTATACAATTTAATATCAACATTTTTACCTTGGTCATCCTTATCAAGCTTGGTGGTAGTTGCCATGGGAGTGTTGCAAACCTTTGAGTCTTCAAGTCCAAACCTCTTTACGAGTTCCTTTGCGTATTTGGCTTGACATATGAAGTTCCCATCTTACAATTGCTTGATTTGGAGTCCAAGAAAGAAATTAAGCTCACCCATGGAGGACATTTCAAACTCACATTGCATATCCTTTTCAAATTCCTTGCATAAAAACTCATTAGTAGAACCAAAAATTATATCATCAACATAAATTTGCACAATTAAAATGTCATTATCAACATGTTTAGTGAATAGTGTTGTATCTACTTTGCCTTTAATAAAATCATTTGAAATGAGAAAACTAGAAAGCCTTTCATACCAAGCTCTTGGAGCTTGTTTCAATCCATACAAAGCTTTATCAAGTTTAAAAACAAAATCGGAATGAACATGATCAACAAAACCGGGAGGTTGAGCAACATAAACTTCTTCATTTATAAAACCATTCAAAAATGCACTTTTCACATCCATTTGAAAAAGTTTAAAATTTTTGAAAGATGCAAAAGTTAGTGTCATCCGTATGGCTTCAAGCCGTGCTACGGGTGCAAAGATCTCCTCAAAGTCAATTCCCTCAACTTGAGTGTAACCTTGGGCCACTAACATACCCATATTCCTAATCACATTTCCGGACTCATCCATCTTGTTTCTAAAGATCCACTTAGTACCAATTATTGGTCTATCGTGGGCCTAGGAACAAGGTGCCAAACTTAGTTGCGCTCAAATTGATTGAGTTCCTCTTGCATGGCTAGCAACCAATATGAGTCCGCCTCGGCTTCGAGGATGCTTTTGGGTTCAAAATGAGAAATGAAAGTAAAGTTACCACATAGGTCATGGAGTTTGAAGCGAGTTGTTACCCCTTTAGATGCATCACCTAAGATGAGCTCCTTGGGATGATTTGTAGCGTATCTTTAAGCTTTAGGAAGCGGTTGAGAGCTTTCCTCTTTATCCTCTTAAACATCACCAATTGATTCTAGCTTTTCTTCTTGAGCGGGTGAGTCCTTTAAGGATAGTCTCTCCATGTCTTCACCTAATGGGTCAATCTCTACAACATTCTTAACAACCACATTAGATTCTTCAAATTTAACATGCATGGATTCTTCAATGGTAAGTGAAGATCTATTGAATACTCTATAAGCTTTACTAGTTGTAGAATATCCAACAAAGATTGCTTCATAAGCCTTAGCATCAAATTTACCCAAGTTATCTTTAGTGTTCAAAACAAAACACTTGCATCCAAAAACTTTGAAATATACAACATTAGGTTTTCTAGAATGATACATTTCAAAAGATGTTTTGGAAGAATTTTTACACAAATAAATACGATTTGATATATAGCATGCGGTGTTTACGGCCTCGGCCCATAGATATTGAGGGAGGTCATACTCACTTATCATTGTCCTAGCCATCTCTTGAAGTGTTCTATTTTTTCTTTCTACAACTCCATTTTGTTGTGGAGTTCTAGGACAAGACATTTCATGCTTAATTCCCTTTTCATCACAATAAGTCATGAAGAGTTGGTTAACAAACTCACCACCTTTATCACTCCTTATTCTCAAAATCGAAAAACCCTTTTCTTTTTCAACTCTTTTTCGAAAAATCTTAAAACGAGAAAAAGTTTGATCTTTGTGTTCCAAGAAGAAAACCCAAGTGAAACGGGAAAAATCATCAACTAAAACAAATGCAAATCTACTACCATTTAAGCTCTTAGTTTTAGTAGGTCCAAACAGATCCATATGAATTAATTCTAAAGGCCTAGTTGACATGATATCCTTGATTGGTTTGAAGGAAGACTTGGTTTGTTTCCCAAGTTGGCACGCACCACAAATGCGGTCTTTCTCAAACTTCAAGTAAGGAATACCCTTCACCAATTCCTTTGAATTAATCCTAGAAAGATGGTCAAAAGATGCATGTCCTAATCTTCTATGCCAAAGCCAAGAATTTTCATCAAAAGCATTTAAGCATTTAGTAGAACATTCCACATTAAGTATGTCAATGAGATAAACATTATCATCACGAAAACCGGTGAGAATACAATCATTGGTTTTAACATCAAAAATCTTGCAAGAAGAATCATCAAAAACAACTTTAAGTCCACGGTCACAAAATTGACTAATGCTAAGCAAATTATGTTTCAAACCATCAACAAGTACAACATTTTCTATAGTAGGAGATGAACCAATTTGAATGTTACCTATACCGATGATATTCCCCTTGGAGTCATCCCCGAAGGTGACGGAGCCACCTTCCACGTACCTTGATAGGGTTGTAAAGTTATTGATGTCCCACGTCATGTGTCTTGAACAACCACTATCAAGGTACCACCGCTCCCTACGTCTTGGAGCCTTGGTGTGTACCTATATCAAATAATTTAGGACTTGATTTTGGTACCCACATTTTCTTGGGTCCTAAAGAGTTAGTTTTATTAACCCAAACAAGATTATTTGATCTATTTACTTGGTCATAACAAAATTTAGCCAAATGTCCATTCTTACCACAATATGTGCATCTATACACTCTACCATATTTAAAAGCATAGTGGTGTGTGATTTGTGAGCATGAGAATTGTGAGCATGAAAAGATTTAGCATGAGAAGTGTTATGTGTAGTGTGAGCATGAGAAATCTTAACATGTGAATCTTTAGCATGAGAGGTGTGCTTTTTAGAAAATATTTCTTCAAGTTTCTTAGTGTTAAAAGCACAATTCTTTAAAGTCTTTTCAAAAACAACAATTCTAGTTTTTAAAGAAGAAATTTCTTTTTCATCAATCTTAGGAAATTTTGCTTTACAAGCAACTTTGTAAGCACTAAATTCATTTTGAGTGAATGAGAGTTGAAGAAATTTCATCTTTTTCTTTAGAAATAATAGCAAGTTGATTCTTAAGAAAAGCAACTTCCTTTTCCAATTTTGAGCATTCAATCTTTTTATTATCATATGTTTCTGAAAGTTCAACAAAGGCATGAACAAGAACTTCTTACTTAATTCATCATCTTCATCATCAAAAGGTTGAGGGGTTACCTTTGGTGTGTTTGCCATGAAACACATATTCGCTATATCCGCCTCTTCCTCGGACTCGCTTTCCGAATCCAAAGTTGCCTTGTACGCTTTCTTTTCTTCGGTTTCTTAGGCTTGAAGGAGGAGGTCATCTTCTTCTTGAACTCCGGGCAATCCGCCATGATATGTCCGGGCTTTCGGCAATTATAGCAAATAATTCTTCTCTCCTCTTTGCCTTCGAATTTTCTTCGAAAGTTGAGCTTGTTCCTCCGGTACATCCTCTTCACATTTCGCACAAGGAGGGAGAGCTCCTCATCTTCTTCTTCATCTTCTTCATCGTCCTCAAGAGTGGATGAAGACTTGAAGGCTATGGACTTCTTCTTTAGTGGAGCGGCCTCTTCTCTTGCTTTCTTTTCCATCTCATGGGTCTTTAAGTTCCCAATGAGACTAATTAGGTCCATCTCATCCTTGTCGTTCAATTCTTTCAAGGTGGTGGCCTTGATCTCCCATGATGTAGGAAGTGCCCGAATCACTTTTCGCACCTTTTGGTCATTGGAGATGTCATCACCTAAAGAAGAAAGAGCATTGGTGATTTTAGTAAATCTAGTAATCATACAATCAATAGATTCTTCATCAATCATTTTAAAGGATTCATATTGGGACCTCAAGAGATCTATCTTAGCTCTCTTGACTTGTGAAGTCCCCTCGTGTGTGACCAATAAATGTTGCCAAATCTCATAGGCGGATTGGCAATGAATTACCCGTGTAAGGTCATCCTCATTCAAGGCGGTTAGAAGGGAATTTTGGGCCTTGGAGTTAGCCTCATATTCTCTAAAGGTAAAGTCGGTCCATGTGCTCTCATCACTATCGGGTGCTACATAGGGTTTGGTTAAGGATTTAGCAACTAAGCTACCTAAGGATTGCAAAAAGATAGTCATCCTAACATTCCAAATAGGGAAATTAAGTCCATCAAATTTAGGAGGGGTTTTGATGTTATCGGCCATGTTTACTAGTGAATGACAAATGGAATGCAAAGGTTGATTAGCAAGTTTTAAGGATCTCTCTAAGGATGTTAAGCCAAACCTAGAGTCCAAGCTCTGATACCAATTGAAAATCACCTAGAGGGGGGTGAATAGGTGATAATGCTAATCAATGCACAATTTAAAATTTATGATGCAACAATCCCACAAAGCAAGTGAATATAGCAATGAATGTAGAGAGCAAGTAATAAGAGCAATGAAAGTAAAGTAAGAATCAAGTGCAAGTAAACCAAACGCAAACACCAAGAATTATTATCGAGGTTCGAGCACCCAGCTCTACTTCCCCGCCTTCCCCAGAAGGATTCCAACCACTTCCACTATCACAAAGATGTTACAAATCCACCGGAGTACCCAACTCCACAATCTCAAGTACAAGCAATCTCTTAGTAGTCAAAAGACCACAAACTCTCTCTTGCAAAATTCTCTTCCCTTACAAAGGTCCTTAGAGAACAATGAGTAGGAATGAAGCTCTTGTGTGCAAGGAGAAAAGAAAAAGAAATCAGAGAGTTCTTGAAAACACTTCAGAAAATGAGAGAGAATTTCAGCACAAAAACCAAGAAACCAAGTCTTTTTGAATGCCTTAAACTTGTGGAAATTTTGATAATTTTTCTAGTAACCAACCTCTCCCTAAACACCCATATTATAGGAGAGGGCTAGGGTTTAGAGATAAAACATTTTTAAGGCTAATCAGAAAGTATTAAAACCAAAACATGTCATTTAAACACACTTAAGTGAGAAAAGGACAAAAAATAAACCAGCTTAGGAACTAGCCGTTACTGTTCAAACGGCTACCTCGGTCGACCGGCCCGGTCGACCGCTAGTTCAAAAAAAATAGCCGTTGCAGGCTACGGTCGACCGCCCGGTCGACCCAAACATATAGAGAGCAAATGTCTGTCAGTCAGGCATGTCTCGGTTGACCGTCCGGGTCAACCGTGAAACGTGCACACTGATACACACAGCTGCCAGAACTCCGGTCGCCTGGGTCGGCCGACCGGCTTGACCTGACATTGGGTCGGTCGACCCTGGCGGTCGACCGGCTCAGGTCAAAAGCCAAAATAAAAACGGATTTTTGAGGAGAAATCTATTTTTAACAAAATAGTTTTGAATAGGAATATATATAATGGATAAAAATGAGTTTGTAGGCTGAAGATTGTATACAAACTATTTTTGTACATATTATAGGAAATATGTTTGGAAACAAGATGTGCGCAAAAACGTGTGTGATAGAGCTTCAAACCTACTCACTATTCTTTAACAAAACTCTAAACTAAAAACAAATCTAATAAATTATCTTGAGCAATCTTGAAGTCTTGAGCCATGCAATGCCTTGCTAGAGCCTTCTCTTCTATGTTCCTTCCTTGATGTGCAAAATGCCTTCTTTGCTTCATGAACCTAGAAGTTCTTGCAATAGCTAAGCAATGGCCTCCAAATATGGTACAAACCTGAAACTTATCTTAACAAACTAATTAGTACCATATAGCTCCTATTTGGTTTGTTATCATCAAAACTCTAAACAAATGGAGAGTGTAACCTTATGGGCCAACATCCTTCTCCTTGCCGGAGTTCTCCTCGAAGCTCTCCACCGCACACCACCACCATCATCCAGCACTCCAACCTTCTTCTCCAACTCTCCACGACAGCACCACCAACCCCGAGCCCCGCCACACGCCTCCAAGCCTGTGCCACCCACGGCCCCTGATCCCCATTACCGCCACCATCTCCATGTCACCCATGCTGAGCCATCACCACCTCCTTCACCCGCATGCACCACCGCCCTGCAGACCTGAGCCACGCCACCACTTGTCTCAACCTTCACCACCCGCACGCCGCTGTACCTGCACCCCCACGCTTATCACCCATGCGAGCAACACCTCCATCGAACTCCGTCATCAACACACCACGCCTTGACCTCCTTCTCGAGCCGCTGCAACCACTATGCCATGGCCGGCCTCCGTGCTCCTCTCCCATCTCCCATGGCCTGCAAACCCCCCCTGAGGTCCACCTTCCTCTTGGCCATCTCCAATCCCGTGACCTATCACCTCGTTGCCGGAACTCGCTTCTCCTCCCTCCATCCCCAGCGCCACTCAACAAAACCTCTTGTGGTCTCCACCCTCTCCGTCGATCTCCGCTGGAGCACGTTCACACCTCCAACACGCCATCACTCCCCCTGTGTGTAAGCCCATGAGATCCTTCTCTCTCTCAGCATTACAGACTCGTTATTGCGAACCAAACTCAGTAACAGGAGAATTCAGATTCGTGTTCGTTGTGGACCCGATGTGCCGGACGATTCAAAGATCGACCCATAAGTCAATTCAGAGACCCGGACAGGTTCATGCAATGAAGACCTGATGGTGGTTCAGACCCAAAACCGTGTCATTTCATGCAAGTGTTCTTTGGTTACTTTATTGCATATTTCAGTCTTGTTTTGAGTGATCGTTTTTACCCGCTTTCAATAAACGTTCTTTTATGTTAAACTATTGTTCATGATGATTCACGCCCGTTAACCACCGTTCACATCCACATGTATTAGTCGCAAAATGAATTGTCTTGTGAATGTCTTTATCTCTCTTTAAATGAATTCTGTATATTATTGTTGGTCCTAAACATTATGATTTATCTGAAAAACTTGACTTATTATACATGGTACCTATCTGATAACAATACTGTCCATGTTACCATAGTCATTAGGAAAATATTGTTACAAGGTAACAACACCCTTCTGTTATACTTGTTACATATCCTATTATACTAGTATCCTGATCACACACTGTTGATGTTGTTACCATTGCTATCACCGAGTTATCTCAGTGATCTAGGTAACATGTGCATTAAATAATCTTGATAATATAATAAAATGATTATTAAACAACTTATACTGAGACTGAAAAAATTGATGGAGGGGACAATTTCGGTGTTTTGGGTGGACCTAAGATGTAGGTTGCGCAACCGAAAAAGGGTTCCACTGCAGGGTTCCCGTGGGGTGACTGATTCCTATTCTTGATCCTGTTATACATGTTATACATGTTATCTGACTTGTTATACATGTTACCTGATTACCTTGCGGTAGGGCCTGGTTCAGCACCAGAAGTATGGGCCGTGGTCTCGGGTATGTGCATGACCCACTTAAACACAAACAATATCTCCAACCAATCAGTTTCAATAGCTTAGGACTCGATTGACACGTGTGGTAGGCATAGTATGTGATGCATCTATTACATGTGACAAATGGTATACGCTGGCATAATTGAATAACAAAATTGAATCTTACATTGACATTGATACACACACACACACATTATGATAGACACCTGACACCTAATTGTACACTTGACTTGACACATACTTTATTATGTGCTATCCACATTACTATTTATTTACGTTATGCATGTCACTTCTTATCTAGTATATTTTTATAGAAGTATTGTAGTGATCAGTACACATTATTTTTGCACGTGCACCTTTCCTTTTATTCTTACACACTCATTGGGTCGCTTTCTGACGACCCTGGATTTGAACATCCAGATTCATGTATATTCTATCTTGCTGATCAAGTATTTGGAGATGCTCTTCACCTACCTTACGAGGAGCCAGAGTTCCCTTACTTGGTTATCCCTTCTCGGTATATTGTTACTCTCTTTTATTCATGTCATTCCTTTTGATTTCATACACTGGATTATGTTCTATTCTTTCATTCTTATGCTATCATTATGTTAGATATTTATATGTCATATTGTAGTAATATTGATTTATCGTAGTAGATTTTTATAGCTTGTTTAGGTTACTTTAGGCTTAGAATGTATACGTGGGGTATTCTCTTCGCGTATATACGTCGCCGACTCTCCTCGCCACTCCGTTTTCGCGTATTTTGAGAAGCGGGGCGTGACACCTATAACGAACTTTAAAGAAAGATTTGCTTAATTTGATGCTGATGCTGATGCAGATAATAGTTCATTAGACATAGTATAGAGATCCTATCACATGTTTTCCTCATTTTAAGTTTTTAATTTGATTATCACTAATGGTGTTAGGTTCTATTGTTCAACTATAGGCCGCGTGCACACAACTGGGTGGCCGTGAGCGCTGCTGGCTACAGAGGATGGACCAGCCCCAGAGGATCCCAGGTGCTCAATTCGGGCAAGGACCTCGATCCCTGGAGCCATCTCTTCTCTATCCTTTCTTTTCATCTTATGGGTCTTAAGGTTGCCTATAAACCCAATGAGCTCCGTTTCCTCCTTGTCATTAAGCTCTTTCAAGGTTGTAACTTTGACTTCCCAAGATGGAGGGAGTGCACAAATGATCTTCCTCACCTTTTGATCATTGTCAATGTCGTCACCTAAAGAAGCACGACCGTTAGTTATTTTTTTAATTTAGTAACCATATCATCAATGGACTTATTTTCTTGCATGGTAAAGTTTTCATATTGGGAACGTAAGAGGTCAATTTTAGCCCTCTTTACTTGTGATGTTCCCTCATGAGTGACTAAAAGGTGAGTCTAAATCTCATATGCGGATTTGCACTGTATGACTCTAGCAATGTCATCATCATTAAGAGCTTGAAGCAAGTCATAGTGTGCTCTAGCATTAGCATCAAACTCGTTCGTAGTAATATCGGACCAAGTGTCCTCATCGCCAAGGGGTGCGCCACTGCCTTTGCAACCCGGCTTCCTAAGGATTGCAAAAACACGGTCATCTTAACCTTCCATATGGGAAAGTTAAGGCCATCAAACTCGGGTGGGGTTTTAATACCTTCGGCCATCTTTACTAAAGTGTATGAGGATGAAATATGAAAAAGATGATTAGCAATTAAGGATCTCTTTAACGTTGTTAAACCAAGAAACTAGAGACCAAAGCTTTTATACCAATTGAATAACACCTAGAGGGGGGGTGAATAGGTGTTATGCTAATCAAATGCACTTTTAAAAACTAGTTAAGATGTATGATGCAAGCGGTCACTCAAAGTAAGAAATTGAAGCTGAATTCCCGGGGAAGGGCTCTAAAACTTCTCCTCTTTAATTCCTCTAGATGATGAGTTGAGGTGCTTAATTGCTTCCTTATTGATATGAGTATAGACCGAAAATACAAGAAGATGAAATGAATGCAATATGAAAACAAGACAAATAGTATCACAAGTAAAGGAATGTAAAGTAATAAAGAGCAAGAAGAAATCAATCGCAAACACAAGAGAATTTGTTTCGAGGTTCGAGCTACTGCTCTACGTCCCCGCCTTCACCACTATGAAGAATTTTCACTATATCCACAAAGGAAACTTTCAAATAGGAACCTTACACCCAAGGCATTACAATTTGTCTACACAAGACCGGAGCACCCAACTCCAACAATACTATCCTCCACACAAGAGGAACCATAACTCAAAGGAATACAAGTCACTTGGTGATCAAGGAAGAGCACAAACACTCTCTTACAACTTCTTATAGAGTAGAGTATGATTTTAGGCTCAAGAAGTAAAGTGAGAGAAAAAATTTCAATAGCAAAGATTTAGAAGACTTGAAAACCAACTGAAAAATTTTGCAATAGAAAGAACTTTGAAAATGAAAAGTAATGAAACACTTCTTCTCTTGAAAATACTTGAAATTTGGATATTTTTCTTGTCTAAAACCAAAGACCCATGATCTCTATTTATAGGCAAAGGATAAATATCATTCATAAGTAATACTAGGTCATTAGGGGTGAGTTTAACCACTTGGAAACAAGAAATAGCCGTTGGAACCCATAGAAAACAAAATAGATCCAAAATAGAGCCGTTGGTGCCAGTCTGGACAGCTGCCGGTCGACTGGCCGATCGACCGGCAAGCCACTTGGTAAATAGCCTTTGGCTACGGTCGACCGCCCGGTCGACTGTAGGACAATTTTTAAAAGAGATTTTTTTAACTGCCGGTCGACCGGGCTGGTCGACTGGCACAAACCAAGAGCAAGTGTCATGCAGTCGGTCGACCGGTCGGTCGACCGCAGGGTTGACGGTCGACCGACAAACGTACACAGCGTGCATGCCTACAGCCACAAGACTCGGTCGACGGCCGGTCGACCGTTATGGCCTGAAATAGCTTTAAAATAAAATTTTGAACTTGAAAATATTTTAAAAATATTTTGCATTGGTTTGAGGATAATGTAGCATAGTATAGGAGATAAAATACATGTTCTAAACTTGATATAAAAATTTGAAAAATTATAAAACATATATATTAACCAAACATGCAACAAAACCAATATCACCTAAAACTTGTATTTTTGAAAAGTGTATTTTTGTGTGTGTAACTTCTTGAGCACATCTATCAATCCTTGCTCTTTAACATACTAAAATCTTACAAGGGTCTAGGTGACTACACGATCTTCAATTCGGGCTTTTCCATGTGCATCGTTGAGTTGAATTCTTGATCCCGTATTTGAGTCATCTTGAGTCAACACCACCATCCTTTAAGGGAAAAAACTTCTTGAATCCTTAGAACCCTGAAATAATCTTAAACACTTAAACTTGATTAGTACAAATAGCTATATATGTTTTGTGATCAAAACTCTAAAACCGGGTGATTGTAACCTTGGGCCAACAATCTTCCCATTTTTGATGATGACAAAACATATGAGTTATTTAAATAAAAAGGTGAAAGAGCTTGAAAAAGCTTCCCCTCAAATTATGCTATCTATCAAGTATAAGAAAAGAATATGTTCTTTACAAATAAAGTGAACATTACAAATTATAACAAAAACAATTTAAACAGTATGCATGAAAAAGAAATAATAACTCAAAAGTAGAAATAATAACTCAAAAGTATTTCTCTCCCTTTTGTCATGCATCAAAAAGGGTGAAGTCAACAAAACATTTGTGAAGAGTATTTACAAAATTCTCATGAATCCTTATTACAAACATTTAATTCACCACAAATAAATGAAAATCTATTATAATCTAGTGGTTTAGTAAAAATATCCGCAAGTTGAAAATCAATGGAGACATAATCAATTTCAATATCACCTTTCTCATAATGATCTCTAAGAAAGTGATATCGAATGTCAATATGCTTTATCTTACTATGTTGATTTGCATTTGTAGTCATATGAATTGTATTAGTATTATAACAAAATATTTTAATATGGTCATAATGCAAATCATAGTCAAGGAGAGTATGGTTTATCCAAAGGACTTGAGCACAACAAGCCCCGACCCCAACATACTCTGCCTCGCCGGTTGAGAGGGGTACAGAATTTTGCTTCTTGAAAGACCATGAAATAAGACAATTTCCTAAAAACTGACAGGTTCCACTAGTACTCTTCCTATCCACTCTACAATCCGCATAGTTATCATCCAAAAAACTCGTCATGAAAAATTGTCCGGTCTTCGGATACCACAAACCCATTCCAATGGTGCCCTTAAGATATCTAATAATGCGTTTTACCGCAATTAAATGGGACTCTTTAGGACATGATTGAAATCTAGCACATAGACAAACACTAAACATAATATCCGGCCTACTAGCCGTTAAATATAATAAACTACCAATTATACTACGATAGAGTTTAATGTCTACATTTATACCTTATTCATCCTTGTCAAGTTTTGTTATGGTAGCCATGGGAGTTTTGCTTGTCTTAGCCCCTTCAAGCCCAAATTTCTTGATGAGTTCTTTCGTATATTTGGCTTGATTTATAAAAATCCATCGCTCCTTTACTTGATTTGGAGTTTAAGGAAGTAGTTAAGTTCGCCCATCATAGACATCTCAAATTCCTTCTTCATACATGATTCGAAATCTTTGCAAAGTTTTTTATTAGTAGAACCAAATATAATATCATCAACATATATTTGAACAATAAGAATATTATTTTCAACGTGTTTAGTAAACGAAGTGGTATCTATTATTCCTTTAGCAAAACCATTAGAAATAAGAAATGATGAAAGTCTTTCATACCAAGCTCTAGGAGCTTGTTTTAAACCATATAAAGCTTTGTCTAGTTTGAAAACAAAATCCGGATGTGTAGGATCAACAAATCTGAGGGGTTGTTCAACATACACCTCATCTTCAATAAATCCATTAAAAATGCATTTTTGACATCCATTTGAAAAAGTTTAAAATCTTTATAGAAAGCAAAAGCAAGTGTTATCCGTATGGCTTCAAGCCGTGCTACGGGTGTAAAGGTTTCCTCAAAATCGATACCTTCGATTTGGGTGTAACCTTGGGCCACTAACCTAACTTTATTCCTAACTATAATATCCCCTAACTAATAATACTGTATTTCTCCCTTTATTAATTTTATTTAGATTTACTTATCATTATTGATTATTTTATTTTATACATGTGTATAAATATATGTGCATACATATTAAGAGTATATGTTTTGATTTACATTTTATACAAATATATGTATGCATTATATTTTATACATTATTATTAGCATTATTATTATTATTATTATTATGTTATTGTTAGTATTATTCCTAATTGATTTTCTTTTCAACCCATAATCTAATTATCTAATAAACCATAACCCGTTTAACTCATACCCAAAATAAAATGATAAAATAAAGTAAAATAAAATAAATAAATAAATAAATTGGTTAAACAAAATAAGTAATAATAATAATGAAATATAAATTTGTGCATAAATTGTTTATTCAAAATTTTAAACCCTTGTCTTTTTACCAAATCCCAATACCTAAACTATAATGCCACATTGGCGTGTGGTTAGGTAGGAGATCTAAATTATTTAAACAAACTTAAAGCTAAATTTAAATTCAAATTTCTAACTGAAAGATCTTAGAGATTTTTAGGGATCTTATCTTAATAACCTGATTGCTAAAAATCCTAAAAGATCCTATCCTGTAACCCTTTCTCCTGCTTCGTCAAAAAAAAAAAAAAAAGAAAAAAAGAAAAAGAAGAAAGAATGACAATCAGAAAGAACTCCCAACCCATCATTTCTCATCCTCTTCACCCTCCTTAGAGTTGGAGTTAATCGTGACGGGAACGGGTCTGAGGCGTGGAGGTTGAGAAGGAGGCGTAAAGATTGAGAACCAAGTAAGTAAAAAAAATTCATTTGTTATAAATTAACATATTTAATTGAAATATCATGATTTAAAAAATTCTATTCTTGTTATGAAACCTAGATCTCCCCTAATATCTAAATTTATATGAATTAAAGTTTAATAACATCATGATTTAAAGTTCCTTCTTTTATGAAACTGAAAATTCACCCAATAATATAAATAGAATGAATTTGTATGGATTAAAAATTCTAATTAATCGAAATTATCAAGCCTAGATTCATCTTCCCATAAATCTATTTCATTAAAAACATCACCATTGTTTAAATAAAACATATAAAAGGAAATATACTATAACCTTAATTACATTATAGAAAGAAAAAAAAGAATTTTAATTTTAAACTAAAACAAAGAAATTCAAAAAAAAGAAAAGAAAAAAGAAAAAAATGGAGGCTGCTCTCAGCCAAAGCCGAGAGCAGTAACCTCTCCCCCCAATCCGGCCAGGCCTAGTGGCCTGGGCCGCCACTGGGCCAGCCAAAACCCAAGCCCAAAAAAAAAAAAGAAAAAGAAAAAGAAAAAAAGGGTTGGGCCGCAACTAGCCCATGCCCAGGGGAAAAAAAGAAACTGGGCCGTTACTAGCCCAGGGCCAGGAAAATAAAAGGAAAAGAAAACAAGGAAGCTAGGCCGTCTTGGCCCAGCGCAAAAGAAAAGAAATAAAAAGGAAAAAGAAACAAAAAAAGGAAAGTGGGCCTGGCTTATTGGATAAGAAAAGAAAATAAAAGAAATGCAAATTAATTCAGAACCCATATTCAGAAGCCCAGTTTCAGTCTAGCCCATAGATTTTGGGTTCTAATCCATTTTAACCCGACCCAAATATAAAAACAGACCCGTTAACTTATTGAAAAATAATTGTTTTTGGCTAGATAAAAATTTGAAATAAATAAATAAAAATAGGGATATATATCTAGATCGCCCCTAGCATCTACTGAAAAATTTTGGGGTTAATTGCAAATCATATTGGACTGAAATTCTGTCTTCTAAGTAGAAACCCGCTATTCCAACATTCAGACCCATTAAGAAAATTGTATGTTTTTAATCATTTAAACCCTACAAAAATCAGTAAATAAAATATAAATAATATTATAAACTCAGTGTATCATCCTACAACTTTGTTTTAAGACATGGACCATCTATATTTAATTTAAAATACTGACTAACATCAAGTAATATATCTTTTGTAAAATTCAATAAATGTAAATTCGATATCTTATATAAATTCATATGTATTTAATGTAGATTTTTCGAATTGGTTATCGGACTCGTGATAAGTTCAGGTGAGTGTTCTTTATTTTCTTATAGAGTATTTCGATATTATTTTATGTGGGTGCTTTAACTTGTTCCAATATACGCCATTATGTTTAAACGGTGTTCATGTTTAATTACTGTTCATGCATGTCACTTATTGTTCATTTTCACATTCACATATTAAATACATAATCAATAAACCCTAGAAGACTACATTGCTGATTCTGAAGAAATATCATGATACCACTTAGGTAACTTGACTAACTATATGACATCTACCTGATAACAATACTGTGCATGATATTAAAAGTTACTGAGAAAATATTGTCAGATCGTAACATATGCATTGTTCTATTGTTCTACCGTTTACATGGTAATATTGTTCACATTGTTATTGTTACATCATTGATATTGTTACTGTCACCATATTGTCCCAGTAATTGAAATCACCTAGATGTTAATTGTTATAAATAATAATGTAAATTGATAACTCACAACTGGATTCGGAAAATTGATGGAGGAGACAGCGTCTGTATTTTGGGTGAACCTAGGATACAGGTTGCACAATCGAGATAGGTTCCACTGCCGGGTCCAGGGGATGACTGACATCCCGTATTATTCATATTGTCATTATTATTGACACATTGTTATTGTTATTGTTATTGACTACCAAGCGGTAGGACCTGATTCAGCGCCAGGTGATTGAGCCGTGGTTCCGGATATGTACGGAACCCATCTAAAACATGGACAATGTCTCTTCTATTAATTTCAATAACTTAGGACATTGATTGACACGTGTGGCAGGCGTAGTAAGGGATGTGTCTACTGCATGTGGCAATTGGTGTTCGCTGACATAATAAATGATAATAAATTGTTATAGCATATTGTGACTGACTATAATCACCTGACTGTGCATATATATAACTATGATGGACATATAATTGTATGCATGACCAGATTTGTATACCAGACTAGTGACATATGCTAGGTTATACATTTTGACATTAGTTGTTTTCTTTTGTCTTAAGATCAGTTATATATCGTTCATATCTTGTTCTTGATTATCTTATTATCCTTCATTTCAGTTATCATGTTTTCATTTCAGTTATCATGTTTTCATTGCTTATGTTGTTGTTATGCACGAGCATTTTTCTCTTTACACACACACACACTCATTAGATCGCTTCTGACGACCCTGAATTCGTACGTCCAGGGTATTGGGCATCTTCTTATATATTCAGGTGCTCGTGTGATCGTACGCTTCGGAGAAGTTGGAGTTCCTCCCTTTTGATTCTAGTATTCTTACCTCTTGTTATTCCTATTTCTGTACTCTTCTTGATTTTATATATAGTCTTTATTCTAGTTCTTGTTATGTGATATCATGCGTGGATGCTTATATGTGACATTACAGTGATCGTTGATTATTATGGTTTAGATTTGTAGCTTGTTCAGGTTATTTTAGGCTTAGCGTGTATACGTGGGGTATTTTCCTTGCGTATATGCGTCGCCGACTCTCGTCGCGACCCCGTTTTCGCGTATTTTGGGAAGCGAGGCGTGACACTAACAATATTGCCCGACTCATCCAGCTTGTTCCTAAAAATCCATTTAGTGTCAATTGTTGGTCTATCATGGGGTCTAGGGACAAGATGCTAAACTTGGTTACGCTCAAATTGATTGAGCTCCTCTTGCATGGCAAGAAACCAATATGAGTCGCCCTCGGCTTCGAGGATGTTCTTTGGTCCAAAATGAGAAATACAAGCATAATGGCCACAAAGATTATGGAGCTTGGAACGAGTAGTTACCTACTTTGATACATCACCTATAATGAGATCCTTGGGATGATGTGGAGTTAATCTCCAATCCTTTAGAAGTGGTTGTGGTGGATCCACTTCAACTTCTTGAACTTCACTTTGTACATCAATCTTTGGCTTGTCCTCTTGTATAGGTGAGTCCTTCAAGGTTATCCTCTTCATGTCTTCACCTAAGAAATCTATTTCTACAACATTCTCAACAAAAATATTAGATTCCTCAAACTTTATATGTATAGATTCTTCAATAGTCATTGTAGATTTATTGAAGACTCTATAGGCTTTACTAGCTTTAGAATAACCAACAAAAATAGTTTCAAAAGATTTTGCATCAAACTTATCTAAATTATCTTTAGTATTTAAAACAAAACATTTACAACCAAAAATTTTAAAATAAGAAACATTTGATTTTCTTGAATAGTAAATTTCGAAAGAAGTTTTAGAAGTATTTTTGCAAAAGAAAACTCTATTTGATGTGTGACAAGATATGTTTACGGCCTCGGCCCAAAAGTATTAAGGGACCGTATTCATTTATCATAGTCCTAGCCATTTCTTGTAGTGTTTGATTTTTCCTCTCAACTACTCCATTTTGTTGTGGAGTTCTAGGACAAGATAATTCATGTTTAATTTCATGTTCTTCACAGTAAGTGATAAATGACTGGCTATTGAATTCACCACCTCTATCACTCCTAATTCGTAAAATTGAAGAATCTTTTTCCTTTTTAAATCTTTTTCTAAACATTGAAAATGTGAAAAGGCTTGAATTTTATGTCCTAAAAAGAAAACTCAAGTAAAATGACAAAAATCATCAACCAATACAAAAGCAAAACGATTCCCACTTAGACTTTGGTTTTAGTAGGACCAAACAAATCCATATGAATTAACTCCAAGGGTCATGATGTCATGATATCCTTGATGGATTTGAAAGAGGACTTGGTTTGTTTCCCAAGTTGGCACGCATCGCAAACGCGGTTCTTTTCAAATTTCAAATAAGGAATATTTTCACCGCTTCCTTGTTGTTTATTCTAGATAGATGGTCAAAAGAAATATGGCCTAGTCTCCTATACCACAATCAAGAGTCATCATTGAAGGCATTCAAACATGTGGCATTGCATTGCATATTAGACATATCAATCATGTATATATTGTTTTCACAAAATCCGGAAAATATACATGCATTAGTTTGTCTATCAAATACATTACAAACTTCTTTGGAGTGAATCTCCAATCCTTTGAAAGTGGTTATGGTGGCTCCACTTCAACTTTTTGAACTTCACTTTGCACATCAATCTTTGGCTTGTCTTCTTGTATAAGTGAGTCCTTCAAGGTTATCCTCTCCATGTCTTCATCTAAGAAATCTATTTATACAACATTCTCAATAAAAATATTAGATTCATCAAACTTTACATGAATAGATTCTTCAATTGTCATTGTAGATTTATTGAAGACTTATAGGATTTACTAGTGTTAGAGTAACCAACAAAAATAGCTTCAAAAGATTTTGCTTCAAACTTACCTAATTATCTTTAGTATTTAAAACAAAACATTTACAACCAAAAACTTTAAAATAAGAAACATTTAGTTTTCTTAAATAGTAAATCTCGAAAGAAGTTTTAGAAGTGTTTTTGCAAAGAAAAACCCTATTTGATATGTAACAAGATGTGTTACGGCCTCGGCCCATAAGTATTGAGGGAGACTGTATTCATTTATCATAGTCCTAACTATTTCTTGTAGTGTTCGATTTTTCTCTCAACTACTCCATTTTATTGTGGAGTTGTAGGACAAGATAATTCATGTTTAATTCCATGATTGTGTGTGTGTGAGAGAGAGAGAGAGAGATAGAGAGAGAGAGAGAAGGAAGAAGGCAATTTGGTCTTAATAAAGTTTAGTATTCATTATGAGATTTTTCTAAAACTTAGGTACCTTTTTTTAGTTTACTCAAGATTTAAAGGACCTAGTAGAAAATCTAAAGATGTGGGAAACTAATATTGAAGAATCCAATAATGTTATTCTAATATTCTTAAAAGTCCTAATTTTACACGAGCAATTATTTAACCTGAATACACTCTTTTTTTTCCTTAGTTTTCTCTTATCAGAAGTTTTATCTATTAGCCTCACCGATATTTTCATGGCAGCATGACTTTAAAATTTATTAGTCCACTAAAAATTAATGTATGAGTAATATCTAATTCTACTTTATGTTTACATGCTTCTATATGGATTTATAATAAAATAACTAAATGATTTTTTAAAAATGAATATTAGCCAAACGTTAAATATTATAGAGGATCAAAGAATATAAAAACTATCCATTTTCCCCATTTGAGATGTTTTTATCTCTGAGACTCACCAATACTTTAATTAGTAGCAACTAAATTCTTTTTTCACATTGAAGCATTAGAACGATATACATATTTAAAGTCAACCAAATTGATATATGTTTACATATAAATAAGTAGTTTTCTAAATATAAATATCGGCTAAATGTTTAAAATATTATAGAGGCTTAAAGATGTAAACTACTCATTTTCCTATTATGAGAAGTTTTTATTTTTAAGCCTCACCAATACTTTTTCATGGTTCTCGCCAATATTTTTATGATAGCATGGCTTAAAAATTTATTATGCACAAAAGTAACTAAATTAAGGTTACTTCACCTTCACATGCTACGAAACAATTTTATATTAAAATAAATAAATATTTTTCTAAATTTGAACACTAGCCAAACGGTAAAAAAATTGGAGATCCTCATATAGCCAAAGATTAAGAACACTACCCATTTTTCTCTTATGAGAAGTTTTGCCCTTAAAGTCATCTAATAAATTTTCATGGGTAGGACTATTTAAACTAAAATGCACAAGTAGCGACTAATTTTTTTGTTCACATTGAAGCATTATGAAAGGCCACACACTTACAAACATAAACTTGATATATGTTTAAATAATTAAAATTTTCTAAATATAAACACCAACCAATGTTTAAATTATTTTCGAGAGTCAAAGGATGTAAACTTATTATTTTCCACTTATGATAAGTTTTTATCTTTAAGCCACCTTGCCAATACTTTTTCCTAGTTATGTTGGACCATTAAAACTAAATGAACAAGTAGCAAGTAAATTTCTTTTTACATTTAAGCATAAGAAGGCACATAACATATTTAAAGGAAACCAAATTGATATATGTTTAAATAAATAAATAATGCTACTCATTTTCCCTTTAATTCTTATTGAGAACTTTTATCCATGAAAGAAGTTATTATCCATGATATTTTTCATGCAGTGTAGCTTCAAAATTTATTAGACCATAAAACTTAATGCACAAGTAGTAACTAAATCAAGGTTATTTTTACATGCTACTAAACTTATGTATCTTAAAATAATTAAATGATTTTCTAAATATGAACACTAGCCAAAAGATTAACGACTTGAGAGGCTCAAATAATATAAGCCACCTATCATTCTCTAATGAGAAGTTTTATACCTGAGACTCACCGGTGATTTTTCATGATTAGTGTAGGATCATAACGCCCAAGTAGCAACAAGATTTGCGTTGAAAGTATTACAAGGCTACCACACATATTTTTTCTAAATACCGGCAAGGATGTAAACTACTCATTTTCTTCTTATTAGAATTTTTATCTTTAAACGTCGGTAATACTTTTCAGACCATTAATACAAATAATTTTAAATTATAAATACTAGCCACATGTTTTAAATGTTGTAGAGGCTTAAGAAACTAAACTACTCATTTTTTTTCTTAATCTTATGAGAAGTTTTTATCTGCGACCTCACCAACATTGGGCTTAAAACAACAACATCATTTTTACAAGCTACTAAATTGATGTATATTAAAATAGATAAGTGATTTTCTAAATATGAACTAGTCAAAGATTAATAGCCAGAGAGGATTAAAGATATAAACAAATCGTTTTTCTCTTATGAGAATTTTTTATTCCTGAGACTCACTAGTCATTTTTCATGGTTAGCGTAAGGCCACTAAAACTATATGCATAAGTAGCTATTAAAATGTAATATCCCTAATCTAAAATACTGTATTTTTAATTTTCTAAAGTATTTATTTTATTTTACTGGTGATATTATTATTATTTATTAACTTGAGTTACAGTACAAATTATTTTAAAATAGTAAATGGCATTTTGGCCTTATAATTATATTTAACATTATTAAGTATTATCATTTTAATTATTAACTAGTAGTTTTCCCATTACTATGTTACTAGTATTATTATTGTAATTATTATTATGATATTGTTAATCACTATTAGTAGTATTATTATTTATATCCAAGCCCAATAAGCTCAAGCCTATTCTCCTTTTCATTTCATTTTATTTTCTTTTTATGCTAAGCCCACATGAGCCAAGCCCACTTCTTATTTTCATTCATTTTCTTCTCCTTTTCCTATTTTCTTTAAGCCCAAAAACTAAGCCCACAAGTCCACTATCTATTTTTCTTATTCTTTATATTACTTATTTCTTTTAACTAAAACCCAATAATCTATAACCCATTACCATTAAGATTCTTACCCATTAACCCAAAACCGAATTCTAATCCTAATCCTAATCCTAATTTAAATCCTAA
>JAVJIF010021069.1:0-62191 GCA_038442645.1 Agave tequilana
GGGCACATGGATCAGCTTTCTCCATTCATTCCTATGAGCAATATGCCTTCACTAAGACCTTTAGCCTCTATATCTTGTCGTATTACCTCCATCATGTTTTCTTCGGTCTCCCCTGCGCTCTTTTAACTTGCCCTAAATTGATACGCTCTACTCGTCAGACTGGAGCATCTGTAGGTCTACATCGCATATGACCAAACCATCGTAAGCGGTTTTTCTCATCCTCTCTTCTATAGAGGCTATACCTATCTTAGTACGAATATACTCATTTCTCACCTTATATCTCCGCGTATTACCACACATCTAACGAAGCATGCACATCTCTGCTACATTCATCTTCTGGGCATGATGTCTCTTTATAACCTAACATTTGTGCCATATAACAAAGCTGGCCTAATAGCAGTCCGATAAAACTTTTCCTTCAGTCATAACGGAATGTTACGATCACATAAAACTCCTATTGCGCTCCTCCATTTCAACCAAACAGATTGGATCCTATAATTGATATCACTATCGATCTCCCCATTCTTTTAGATAATAGAGCCCAAATACTTAAAATGACTGCTCATCGATATTTCTTGTCCATCTAATCTCACAATACTATAATCTCGGATTCTTTGTTTACTGAATTTAAACTCCATATACTCTGTTTTGGCCTTCTTAATCTAAAACCTCAAGATTCTAGAGTTCGCCTCCATAACTAATTTGACATTTACCCCAGCTCTCGTCTCATCGAGTAGGACAATATCATCAGCAAATAACATACACTACGGTATCTCATCATGAATAGTTCTAGTGCTCATCCATCACTGTGATAAATAAGAATGACTCAATGCAGATCCTTAATGCAATCCAATTGTGATAAAAAAAAATCACTTGTTAGGCCTCCACAAGTTCTGACATTTGTCACTATTCCATCGTGCATATCCTTGATTATGTTAATATATTTGATGGGGACTTTCTTTTTCATCAATGTCCACCATAATACCTCTCTTGGCACCTTATCCTAAGCTTTTTCTAAATCAATAAATATCATATGCAAATTTCTCTTCCTCTCTCGAAATCGCTCTATAAGTGACGAGGCAAATGAATAGCCTCTGTCGTCGATTGCCCCGGCATGAACCCAAACTAGTTCTCTAATATTGTAACATTCTGTCTTAACCTGAGTTTAATTACCCTTTCCAAAGCTTCATGGTGGACACATGAGTCTTTCCAACAAGATCTAGAAAAGAATTTCTATCTTTCCATAATCTCCTCATCACCATTTTAATTTCCCCAAACGTGAGGCAACATGTCCCTTTGAGCCTTCAATGTCACAACATGAAGGCTAGCTATATCTTTTTATTTTTTCAATGAATGTCTCCGACATGTCAAGTTTAATCGACATATCGCCCAACATTTTGGCAACATATCCTGATATCGTATTTTGCTCATGAATTATAAGTTTGTGATAAGATTGTTTATTATTTTTTATATTATTACTTATAATGCACTATTTTTGAATTCTTATTATATCATTTGTTTGTTTGCATAAAATGAATATGCCTTCTTTTAACACATTTACATTTAGGTTTATAATTTTATTAGGTTGATGATAATTAGAATATCAATTATGTTAAATTTGTCGATCTTTCTATATATGAGATACACATATCTTTCCCACATTATAGCACATTTACTTAATGTCTTAATAGGTTGCCTGATATACGTTATCCAGAGATCCTCGGTCACCATGTATTTGGCATCTTCCGCTTAGAACCTTGGTTTTACATGATCTATGTGTATTGGCTTGTGCAGCCTGCATTATTTAGGAATCTAAAACACATATAACAGAACATAATATATAGGATATATTTATCACCATGGTACATGACATTTATTAAATATCCCCGATATGTTCACGAAATTTTGTCGTCCACTATGGCCCTGATATTCAGAACACTACTCATTTACACCAAATATTACTATCCAGACTTTTTTACATATACCCTGGTTTATATCTCTAGTGCTCATCTCCCTCGGGCCTCGGCTGATTTGTATGTTTCTCCTCCATGTTTTGAGCCTAGTAGGTCATATATGTATGATAGAATGAATTCCTAGACCTTTCATCTTGTATATTTCATTGCTTTGATAAAAAATAAATTTAATTCAAAGAACCAATTAGCTGAAACTTGAAAATGTCCAGGAATATCCTTTCTAAGCGACTCTTACATTTATGCGCAATTAGAAACTTTGGAGCCCAATCCCTCCTTTTTTCCCCATGTGGCTCCATTCAATTGACTCAAGAGGAGTGAAAGAGAAGAGCGAAAACATCAATGACCATTTAATCAAAACTAACAGAACCTGAGCTTCAAAGTTCAAATATATGATATGCCACGTATTCCAAATAACTTCAATAGAATATCAGCATAAACAATACAAAATAGTACCATGTAAATGATCTTCCAAAGATCCCAGGGGCATGAACTCGTATACAAGAAGGCGTTGATCTCCATCAGCACAGTAACCAATTAGATTAACAAGGTTCGGATGATGTAATAGGCTAAGCATTAGAAACCTCCACCAGAAATTCTCTATTTCCTTGGAGCCCATTCTATCAAGCTGTTTCACGGCCACGACCTGCCATACACAGTGAGCCAGTGCAACAATTAAATGCCAGTTTGAGACTATCAAGAGCTATCTGGTTGAGCAATTCAAAAAAATCGTCAGTGACTCAGTATATTTCTGATTCTCCACGTGATGTTACAGTCCCTTATAAATCTTAAAGTTCAACAGTTTAACCAAATAAACATCTCTGCACATATAATTGAACCAGAAAACCGCATTTTTACTAAGGATAAATAAAAAGTACCTGCCCGGTGCTCTCAAGTCGCCCCTTATAGACCCTCCCAAAACCCCCCTCCCCTATGAAAGGATTCAGGCCTGAAGTTCTCTGTGGCCGCTGCAAGTTCTCGAAAGGTGAAAGTCTGGGCAGATATATTAACACCAGAAGCATGCTTGGAGCAATTGATTCTCTTCTTCACTCAAATTGCCTCTTGACCTAGACTGTTCAGCTCCTGAAAATAAATCAGAGTCTCATGTAATATCATAAGAAAGAAGCTACCATCTTTTTTCCAACAATCTGAAACAAACCAAAGCTTCTGGTTTCCTGTCTCTAAGAAAACTAAAAAAGTAAAACTACGAGTTCAAACCAGCAGAAAGGGGCAAAGGAATGATATCCTCCCTACACAGTCCAAACAGTTAAAAGGAAGATATACCTATGATATCCCCCCTTAAATCTGAGTTGAACCAAGTTCATAACATATGTTGCAGAGTATATCCACTAGATATTCCAAGGACTCCTCAGGTCGATGATCCAAAAACAGATTAAGATCAGCATGATAAGTTCAATGATCAATGCAATACCATTTGAAAGAAAAGAGAAAACTATCGATTAAGTTCATACTGATTGTTAATTGATCTATGGGTTAAGTTCATACTGATTGTTAATAATATATGGATTAAGTTCATACTGCTTGTTGACTATTACTAATAAACTACAAACTCAGGAAATCTAAAACATCCATTGACCAAATTGATGCTTGCAATTCAAAATCAATTAAATGTTAATAACAGACAATAATTCAGCATAGACTCTCAGAAACTACTCATAATTCCCTATTCATATTAGTTTAAGTAATCATCTTGATTGATGTGTAAGCAATTTACTAAAAAGTAACAAACAACAATGTAGTAACACTCAATACGTATTGATCAAACTTTTCTTGCTGGCTTAAAGAAGTCAACTTTCAGTTTCCACAATAGTAATATGCTTCATGCAACCATGTGTTGTGAGTTGAAACATGTAAACTCAATTAAACTTTAAATCAAAAGCCAACTGAATCGAACTCAAATTTCCACGACAGAATATAATTCAACAGACTGACAAAGCTTATCATAATTCATGATCCAATCAAGATCCAAAATTAGCCTAGACCGACAGAGAAAGCAACATAAATGTCATACGCGTGCAAAAAGTGAAGGTTTTTCCCCCCTACTGGTCTAAGAAGTGAAAAATTTGGACTTCAGGGATCTAATAACTGAATTAAAGCACATTATAAGAAGAAATCAAATTAAACCTGATACCCAATATAAATTCAATCAACCTTTGTTACAATGTACTCTAGTATCTCAAAGTAACTAAATGACCATTGACTCTCAAGACCAAATTGACCAATCATAACTTACAATCCAGAATCATATCAATTGATTGACGGAGAGCAATAAACAAAGCAGCATCACTGTAATTGCCCAATTCAAGGGAAAATATCGCTCCACACTAAAATTAGGAGCTATCTATTGTGTGGCAGAACTATCACTACAACAAAAATCACTGCACATTCACAGACCACATCAGGTCCCATGACTGCAGACTCGGATCAGGCAATCAACTATATCAGCATAAAACACGGCACCAATACAATCAAATATATATATATAAAAAATTTAAAGCTTAAGCTTAGTTCTAAGCATCCAGCTCAAAACAAAACACGAATTTATCAGACAGAATCAAATTAATCTCTTTAACAGTTCAATGACTCAAACTGACCCGAAGGCAATCTATCAATCCGAGGAGCAACCATGGGCTGCTCTTCTCTCCGATCATCCTTTCCATTATCAGCAACCAGCTGCTCCCCGTCCCTCGAATCAAAACAAGGAAAGCAGCCCATGCCCACTTCCTCAAACGATCCAAGCTCCACTCAAACGATCCAAAGATCTGATCTTTTGCGGCGTTTTTCTCATCCAAATCTCTCAATTGCCGCATCAAAATCGGGGCTTGGCATCGGATTCTATGTTGTTCTTCGGTGTGCTCAGATCCAAATCAAAAAGAGTTTTTTTTTTTTTTTTTTTTTTTTTTTTTTTTTTTTTTTTGGAAAAAAAAAATATCTCGAGTGGAGGAGAAAAGAGCGTGTTTTTCTACTTTTATTTTTAGTTCGTGAAAGACAGTGAGAGACAGAGAGAGGGCAAATGCTCTGGATTCAGACACATGTACTTATTATGCTTGAAAGCAAACAAAACAGTTTAATAATAATTAATAATAATATTAATATTATTTTATTAATATTATTTGGGCACCAACTTTTCTAAAGGTTTTAGGCTTCCCTTTGTGGAGTAATAATTATCGATTTAGAGTATAATTAACAAAGTTTAGGTTATTCCAAATAGGAATCAGCAAAAGTCACTAATAAATTGTTTTTCTATTTTACCTTTTATTTTTTCCTTTTCCTGTTGGATTTATGCAATAAAAATATAGTATTTGTTGTATGCAGTAATTGGACAATAGAAAGAAACTGTTTTCGCCACGTTAGATGCAATAATCTTTTATTGCCGGTAATTTAGCGACAACATCTATTTTAATTTTTCAGTTTTATTTACTTTTTTTTTTTTTTCTGAAATATGAGCTTGTGTCGGGAGTTGAACCAATGGGTTTTCCATAACCCACTCCTGCTCTTTATCAGGAAGGCAGGAGTCACCCGCAAATCAATTATAATTTTTGTATGTATGTTTCTTATACTAAATATGAAAAAGAAATTTTGACGTAAAAATAATATTATGGGTCTATTTCCACCTTCAAAAACCTTCAAGCCTTCTACAATATTCATTAAAATTAGATAGCTTTTTTCTACGCAGGTTACCATCCATATTGCATCATGCATCATAATTGTATTATTATTTTAAGATACACGAAACAGCTCTTTGTTTGTCTCATAATTATAATGCAAGATTAGAATTAAGTGAAAAAAATAAAGTCTTATATTAAAAATTTGACAAATTAGTTAAATTTCAATATAGTGATCAATTTCTTTTATTAAGAAAGGCAAACATATTAAATGTGTTATCTTCTTTATTTACCAAAGCATTACATCTTTGTCTATTTAGAAAATGACTTAAGAAGATATTAAGAAAAATTGCATTAATGACTCATCATCTTTTGACTCATAAAAAGAACACAAGAAGAAAAAGAACAGTGGAGGGCTACAAGTTGGTCATATATATATTCATCTGAATCTATCTTGGTCTAACAAAAACTTGGAGCAAAAATGAATCTCAACTAAACTCAGAGAAGTTGGTTTTGACTCTCTCTCTCTCTCTCTCTCTCTCATGGTCTCCACCTTCTTGTATTATTTATACACAATAGATCTTGGTCTGCTTTGGATCAGTTCTGATGAATATCATGGAAGAGAGAGTGGCTTTACATGTCTCTCATCATGTGGGCCCACCATCTCCTTCTGCCAAGTCAGCAAGGAATGGAATTATCAATAAATACCATATTTTAGGATGCCCATGTAGCACATTTTGCAGAAATTTTTTACCATCTGCAAGTGCACATCAAGTTAAAATAAGAGAATATCTAAATTTAGACTTTCAGTCAATTTTAATGAAATTAGTATATCATGGAATTTGACAGTGTATAGTTATGTTTGTATTTCTTGAGACAAGAGGCAAGGCCACCGAATACCAGTAAAAAAGTAATGTATAGGCATGCAATGCTACAAAGTAGCACAAATAAGGTTTCCATGAACTATGATAGGCGATGATTCTAACCGTAATAAGGATGTCTCCGGATGAAACGTAATCTTAGAGAAATATTCATTTGCGGAGATACTGGATGCTTACTGAAAGAGGTCGGCGAGCAGCGTGAACTCTAATTCGATCCGGGTATTCTGTCCCGCCGTTTAGATGTCAGTTGACTCCTTAATCTAGATATGAAATTTTGTGAAGAATGCGGGTGGAATTTGTTGATTCTCGAATAAGAAGACATCAAATGACATACATCAAACTCGTATGTTCAGTAGCTCGTGCGTAGTATTTGAAACGTCTTCCGAGTTTGAGTGCTCTGTCATACCTCAAACAAACACGTTCGACCAACAACAATTCAAAATAGAAAAAGAAAAAAAAAACTTTATGCGCCTAATTAATCGTATAGCCTCGAAATCAAATCCCTAAAATCAAACCAAAATTTAACTATCAAGGACAAAAACATACAATCTCTACTAAATCTATCTTATTTATTTAACTCCGGACGAATTTTATACTTTTTGCTTACTAAATTTCATTAATAGGCCCAAATTAAGTTTATTCTAATTAGAGTCAACTCATTATGGCTAATTATCTTTGCATGTAATTACATGATGATTAAAAAAAACACTAACCACCTTCGAAATTGTTGATTAGTGGCTAAAACTCATTTCCCCAAAACAAGAAAGTGGGGATTAAACACGAAAAGAATCCATCAGTTTGGGCTTATGGGAGATTGCCACGTATCAACTCACCATTGGATGGCGAGGAGTGTGACACGTGGCAAGATGATGGTGGATCAGATGAACAAATGAAGTGGATAGGTCGGATGTGCATTGTGTACCCATTTACCCACCAACTAATTCATGCATTATATTATGATGGGCGATGATTCTAACCGTATAAGGATGTCTCCGGATGAAACGTAATCTTAGAGAAATATTCCTTTGCTGAGATACTGGATGCTTAATGAAAGAGGTCGGCGAGCGATGTGAACTCTGATTCGATTCGGGTATTCAGTCCCGCCGCTTAGATGTCAGTTGACTCCTAACCTTGATATGAAATTTTGTGAAGAATGCGGGTGGAATTTGTTGATTCTCGGATACAAAGACATCAAATGGGATACATCAAACTCGTATATCTAGTAACTCATGTGTAATATTTGAAACGTCCTCCGAGTTCGAGTAGTCTGTCTGTCATACCTTAAGCAAATACATTCGACCAACAACAATTCAAAATAGAAAAAAAACTTTATGCGCCTAATTAACTGTATAGCCTCGAAATTGAATCCCTAAAATCAAACCAAAATTTAACTATCAAGAACCAAAAACATACAATCTCTACTAAATCTATCTTATTTATTTAACTCGCAGACGAATCTTACGCTTTTGGCTTGTTAAATTTCATTAGTAGAACCAAACTAAGTTTATTCTAATTAGAGTCTGTTAGACTTATTAGTTTTAAAGTCTAATTTATTTTGGGCCTAATCAAGTCAATTGGATATTTGCACCCGCCCACTTAACCTATGTTGTTTGACCCAATAAAGAATTGATCAAACCTAAATGGTTTGGGTCTAGACACGTTTTCAATTACACTTAGCCATGGTGTATTTAAATTAGAATGTGGGACTCATCACACGTGTGGAACTCGTGTTATAAATCAAGGGCCTAGATCTATGATGAGTTGAACTAGGGTTTCTGATGCTATATATATCATGAGTAGGGTTCCCTCTCCAACAACAAGAATAATCATCTCTCTCTTAGAGGCCTCTCATCTCCTCTAAGGATAAAGAAGAGAACTTGGTGGCTGGAGAGAAGATCCTCTCCCTCAACTCCGGCGCCTTCGAGATCGTGCAATATTGTCATCCTCGCTATGGAATCAGGTATGCCTAAAAATCTCCTTCCCTTTGATCATGATACAGAGGCTTACAGTATATGGTAGATCTTATATGGAATAAATTTAGAGCTAACAATTGTATCAGAGCCTCCTCTTTATCGGATCTCGGGATATAAAGTAAAAACTTTTTGATCTCGATTTATGAAAATTATGAATCTTTTTATTTAATTCATAAAGTTTATTTTTGTGTCTCAAATAATTGAATTAAATTGGAGATGATTAAATTAAATTCATATATTATATATATATATATATATATATATATATATATATATATATATTTTATGATTTAAATCTGTGTGTTATTATTTTTGATTCTAAAAAAAAAAAAAAAAAGCGTGGCCTGTCTGCATGCAGGCGCCTGCGCCTGCCATGCAATGAGAGCAAAAAAAAAAAGAAAAGAAAAAAAAAAAGAAGGATGTTAGGTGCATGCGCTGGAGCACCAGCGCATGCATCGTGAAGTGTTTTAAAAAAAAAAAAAAAATTAATTGACATGGCCTGCATGCATGCAGACATGTGCATACATGCACATGTAAGGCAAACGGATGCTTGTTGTGAAGAATATAAAAAAAAAAAAAAAAGATTTGGTTAATTATTTAGGGTTTCCTTAATTTGAGATTATGAGATTAATTAGAATTAAGAATTTAGAGATAATTTTATTCTAATAAGAAACCTACTACTAATTAATCTCATATTAAATTTCAATTGGGATTGTTGAGATTGATTTGGGTGTTGTGATTGAGATATATTCTAGTCTATTAAGGATATTTTGGGGTAGAATTCTATTCAAATAAAGAAACCTAATCTCAATCAATCTCACATTAAGTAAGCTAATTGGGTTTATTCAGTTTATTTAAACCCGATCTATTAAGAAACCCATAACTTAACCATTGCGGGTCGGGTCTGATCAGACCCGATAAGCACTGCAGACCCGTTTTGCCAATAGAAACTTCAATTAGCCGTTACGGGCTCATACGACCTCTGTTTTGGGCATGTAAACAGCCGTTTCGAAGCTCTTGACGCACTACAGTATTACAGGCATTAGACATGACAAAACAGTAGTTAGTTGACATAAAGAAGGCATTGAAGTGTTTGTTTATCATGGTTATGTGTACCCTTACATGCTTCCGCTTTATCATCAATATTATTTTCTTATATTGTCTAGCATAATGATATTGATGTTTACTACAGTTGATAACACCAGATAAAAATATATACATGTTCAAGTTAAAGAATTTATAAAAGAGCTTATTTATTGCGTATGTAGTTCATGCGGACAATAGCCGGCCCAAAGGAAGACTATTGTTTGGCCGAATTATGTACGGCTTCGGATACTTGATGTGGTTAATGCAAGTGGGAGAACCTTGATGTGTGGTAATTGGCCAAAGGAAGGTTGTCACACTATTGGCCCATATTGCATTACCTCATCAACTAGTCCGATGGCGGAACAAGAATACAGATGCATAAATTTGTGTGGCCCATGCGTGTGGCAATCGGCCCAAAGGAAGGTTGTCATATGGCCGGGTCATTACATATATTATATGGCCAATATAGATTACTTAAACTTTAGGACTAATCCTATAAAGTGACAGTCGGCCCCCAAGGAAGGCTGTTCTCTTACATAGGACCTAGACTTTAGGATATCTATATGGGCCAGTACAGTGTTGGCATATAGAGACACAACTTGTTCTGAAAGTTTAACCGGCAGCTCTATCGGTTAAACTGGTTGCATTTTCTGAAATTCATTTTTTATGGCTATTACAGTAGAATTTTATTAAATGCAATGTTTTATGTTAAACTGATGAGAAATTGCATACTTAGTAGTATAAATTGAAAGGTACAAACTTTAAGAAGTGGTAAAACCACGTAAATGATCGTTCTTGAATTCATGCACCTAGAGTACACCTTAAAGATTGATGGATCTCTACTATCACTAATAAAAGTTCAGTAAAGAAAAGGTAAATGTCCAGAATCATTTGTCAATTTCTGAAAGAGTGGTATTGTCGCTTAGTACACCATATCAGGGACACCTCGTCAAAATGGTATTGCTGAGAGATAAAATCACACACTAAAGGATATGGTTGGGAGTATAATAGCTCACACTACTACCAGAGTCATTATATATTGAAGCCTTAAAATGGTTGTCACCTCCTTAATAGAGTACCTAGTAAAACAGTAACTAAAACCCTATATGAGTTATGGACTGGGAAATCTCTCAGTATTAGGCATCTACATGTTTGTGGTTGTCCAGCGGAAGCTCGGCTATATATACCACATGAGAAGAAGTTGGACTCAGGACAGTTAGCTGTTTATTCGTAGGGTATTCTGAGAGGTATAAAGGCTTTAAGTTTTATTGTCCATCCACTAAGAAAATAAATACGGATTGCTAAATTTTTTTGAGAATATTCAGAACAGTGGGAGTCAACTACATAAGATTTCATATTTAAGAAAGAACATCTTGTTATACCCATGACAATTGTTCCAAATGATAAAGTAGTTGTTCCACTTCAAGATGAAAATACAGTTGCATCCTTACAAGATACATATACAGTTCATCCTGAAGTAGATCATGCTGGTGAGGTAGAAACTGAAAATTCTCAACCACAAGTGCCTAGGAGATCAACTAGGGAGAGGAGATCAGTCATTACAAATGACTATATATAGTTTATCTCCAATAGCATGAGTTTGACATAAGGCTAGAGGATGACCCCACATCCTTGAATGAGGCCAAACTCAACATTCACTCCAATAAGTGGTCAAATGCCATGAAAGATGAGTTAAAATCCATAAAGGACAAAGATGTTTGGGATTTAGTAGAGTTGCCTGAAGGAAAGAAACCGATTGGTTGTAAATGAGTTGTAACACCCCGTCCCTGGAATACGTACTTAGTTGCGTATTCAGATTTCTCGATCGTATTTTTTCGATTTGCTTCTTGTATTTATTCTGTATTATGAATTCTTTATATGATTGTTTTGTCTTGGATTTGGATTCGTGGATTCGGAGTCAACCTTAGATTGAACCGAAGGCCCGATCCCAGAGTATTGCTCGGTTTGGACATTCTGGTATTCCGATTTGACCGATTTCAGTTTTAAACATCATTTTCCAATATTCTAGATTTATCATGATTTTCTGGAATTTTTCTCAATTAAGTTGAAAATCTTCAAAACCGGTGTCGGCCAGTTTCGTTGACCGATTTCCGGATTTTAATTTACAAACGGCTTGGAATTTCTAAAAGTGCCTTTAGACATTATTTCTTAAAATCATATTTTCTATCTAAATATATTTTCTGGGATTTATCAAATTTTATTGAAAACCCGGCCAATCCGGCATATACCGAGATTGACGGTTGACCTTATGATTTTTATCTTGAAAAGGAGATTGAATCTTTGAAAACCGATTTCACCATAAATCGTTTTATAATATTTATGATTTTTGTGAATTTTTGGGAAGCTTTCCGGATTACTTCATTTTTGGGCCTTTCCGGTGTTTTCCCAGATACCGAGGAGATTGTCCCATATATTCCACTCTGTCTCTTCCCATTTTCTCTCTCCTTCCTTAAACGCGGATCTCACCAACCTGGGATTCCGCATTTATTGCAAAGATCCTCCCCATCCCGCATTTAATGCACTTCAGATCAAATCCCATCAAGTATCATGACTCTCTCTCCTCTGTTGAAACGCAGCTTTTGGCCTTCTCTAAACGCAGCCTTAATCACTGCGTTTAGCCCATTTGGCCCAAACGCAGGTTGTGTGCTGCGTTTGTGGGTGGGAAACGCAAGTACTCTTCATATATTTCCTTTGTTTCAAATGGAGTGCATCATTATTTAATCTTCCATTCTCTCTCTTCATTAAATGCTTCCTTTCCAAAGCATCATTTCCAAGACACCCCACCCCCTCTCATCATCATTGTTGGTCAAGAGAGAGAGGGAAGGGCTGCGTTTCATGTAGGAAACGCATGAATCCTTCCCTTGTTCCTTTTGTCTTATATAGTGTGCAAACATCACTTTATCCCTCTTCTCTCTCTTCATTTAATTCTCTTCCAAATGTCATTTCCAAGGCATTTCCACTCCCTTCTCCTCATCATGACTAGCCATGTGGCAAGAGAAACATCACATCCCTCCAACTTTACAAAAACACCCTCACCTTTATTTATTTGCATCACTTCATAATCCAACTCCTATAAATACCCCTCTCCTTCTCTCTCTCTTCATTTACTCCTCCTTCTTCTTCTTTGCTTCCTGCAGCTAACAGAGAAGCCACCAAGAGAGAGAGAGCTTCTTCTCTTGTTTCTTTGTTCACCAAACTCCACCACCTTCAACCTTTCTCCATCACCTTGAGGACGGCCAACTCCTTTTGGATTGGGGGCCGTGCTTTTCTTCTCCGTTGACAAGACTTAGAACCGGCTCCTCCTTTCGGATTGGGGCCGTGTTTCTTCTCCGGCGGCAAGACTTAGGGTCGGTACCCTCCTTTTTGGATTGGGGCCGAACTTCCCTTCGTTGGACGCGGCATAGATCTTGTTAGGCGAGTAATCTCGCTATTCGCTTGCTTCGTATTTTATTGATCACGCGAGTGCTTTTCCTCGCCAAGGACTTGTATTTTTAACAAAACCATAACTCTTAATAACTGTCTCTGCTCACTGTTTTACAGTATTAATCGACTTGACCCATGCATAAATCGACTAAACACCACTTGAAATGCACCACTTTCTTAAATGCAACACTTTTCCTGAAAACGCACCACTTGAAACGCACCACTTGAAATGCACCACTTTCTTGAAATGCAACACTTTTCCTGAAAACGCACCACTTGAAACGCACCACTTGAAATGCACCACTTTCTTGAAATGCAACACTTTTCCTGAAAACGCACCACTTGAAACGCACCACTTGAAATGCACCACTTTCTTGAATGCAACACTTTTCCTGAAAACGCACCACTTGAAACGCACCACTTGAAATGCACCACTTTCTTGAAATGCAACACTTTTCCTGAAAACGCACCACTTGAAACGCACCACTTGAAATGCACCACTTTCTTGAAATGCAACACTTTTCCTGAAACGCACCACTTGAAACGCACCACTTGAAATGCACCACTTTCTTGAAAAGCAACACTTTTCCTGAAAACGCACCACTTGAAACGCACCACTTGAAATGCACCACTTTCTTGAAATGCAACACTTTTCCTGAAAACGCACCACTTGAAACGCACCACTTGAAATGCACCACTTTCTTGAAATGCAACACTTTTCCTGAAAACGCACCACTTGAAACGCACCACTTGAAATGCACCACTTTCTTGAAATGCAACACTTTTCCTGAAAACGCACCACTTGAAACGCACCACTTGAAATGCACCACTTTCTTGAAATGCAACACTTTTCCTGAAAACGCACCACTTGAAACGCACCACTTGAAATGCACCACTTTCTTGAAATGCAACACTTTTCCTGAAAACGCACCACTTGAAACGCACCACTTGAAATGCACCACTTTCTTGAAATGCAACACTTTTCCTGAAAACGCACCACTTGAAACGCACCACTTGAAACGCACCACTTTCTTGAAAACGCACCACTTTTCTGAATAATCTTGATTAATTGTTATGGTTAGTTATTTCTTTGATTATGAACATTTTCCTTGGGTCATTTATTATATATTGCTATTTGTAAGACTTGTCACTTGCTTAATATCACCATCCTGTCATGCTATCACTTATCACCCAGCATGATCTACTTGACTTGTGATTATCATGTTTACGGGAATCTTGCCTTGTTATCTTGTATGGAACTAAGTGCCACACAGAGCAAAGTGCCACACCACACTCGGTGGGGGCCACCTCTTGAATCCGTGGGGGCCACCTCTAGAATCCATCCCCTCAGAACAAAGTGCCACATGGAACAAAGTGCCACACCATACTCGGTGGGGGCCACCTCTTGAATCTGTGGGGGCCACCTCTTGAATCTGTAGGGCTATCCCTGTTATGATCTGTTATTCCCGTAATCTGATAATATTGATAAGCTACAACTTGCACGGGGAATGGGAGGAAGTGATGGATGCCGGAATGATGCCTTGCTTATAGTAATGGAATACCTGAACTGACGATTCGTGTTAGTGGGACTTTGGGCCCACAGAAGATGCGTGTTAGGGGGACTTAGGGCCTCCAAGCTGGTCCCAGGTGTATGGGAACTACTATAAGAAGCGCTATCAGTTCTCCATCTGCTTCCGTTATCAACCCTCGACTTGCTTATATATGGATGTATGTGGGTTGGCTGTACACCAGGACACATACCGAGATATATGAGTCAGACGAGTAATAATAATAGTATAAGACTCTTGTTATGATCTCTGTTATGGTACCTGTACTAGACTGCTATTATGATGCTTGTTATAACTCCTGTTACGTATTCCTGTTATGACCCCTGTATCGGATACCTGTTATGATTCTAGTTTTGATGCCTGTTATGACTATCGTGTGATTTGCAACTCTGATTCTATACGCTTAGATATTCGGTGGCATGAGATAAGGGTATATAGATGAGGGTTTCCTTGTTTGGATTATTCCTTCGATGTACTAGCCTCATGGGACCGTGACCTAAGCGTATACAATCAATCTTGCTTGTAATCAACTTTATCCTGGATTTCCTGTTTTATGAATATTATGTTTTACTCGTTCATACCGGCTATACTTGTGTTCTAAACCCTGTTTTCTGAACTTGATATCCTTTGTTGTATTCACATTGTGTTCACCCTGGCTCGCCACCTGGCTTTTGCATTACACTCGCCTGGGGAGTTTCATCTGACTCCCCTGGATTCTCATGTCCAGGTTTCGGAGCTTGGAGCGTGTGGATTCTCCCTGTTGCTGATCAGAGTGGCGCAGCGGTAGCGTGGATCTCCTGCAGACTATCTGGAGCTCTATCCTTCCAGGCCCCTGTGTGCCTCTCGAGTTTCCGTGTAGTGAACTCGTGAGTGCCTTTATACTGTTTACTCCTGTATATTCCTTGTACTCTCGCAATTGCGCCTATCAGGTGATGTAATATTATTGTAATATCGGATCACCTTTGGTGATAACTCTGTAACTGTACTCATGTGTTGGAATGTATAATGCACCACTTGCTTCCGTACTCTGATTCTTGCCAGTACTGATGCTTAGCGTATATACGTGAGGGTATTTCTGACCTACGTATATACGTCGCAGTGGCGTCCCCGTACCAGCTGGGATCGGGGCGTTACAGGTTGGTATCAGAGCCTAGGCTCTTACTTCCTCAGTACGTCCAGACGGCAAATTAATGGTAAAGCAATTTGCAACTGGAATGCATGAGTGTTGGTTATACAATCCAACTACAAGTGCAGAGTTATCTATCTCTTCCTTCTAATCCATTTCTGGTATCCTGAAACCTCCAATCTTTTCCCTTCCAGTTCCTTCTTGTTACCCACTCCAACCAACTCAAATATGGAAAGACGGGGAACTCGCAATGGTCCTAGTACCTCTCAAGATGGACCCAACAGGGACAGTGATGGTATGATGAGGATACTTCAGGGGATGATGCAGAGTCAACAGCAGCAGACAGAGCTTCTACGCCAAGGACTGTTGGTTGCACCCCGGAACGGAGGCCAGGCAATGTGTCAGACTTCAGGAGATTACAGCCGGCAGTGTTTTCAGGTACAGAGAAGCCCCTGGATGCAGAGCAGTGGCTGATAGACACAACAGATCTTTTGAAGGCAGCCCGAATCCCCGATGAGAACCAAGTGGAAGTGGCCAAGATTCAGCTAAGAGATGTGGCCAGAACCTGGTGGTTGGCAGAAGAAGCAACACTGGAGAAACCCATCACATGGGATCAATTCTCAAAGGGTTTCTACGAGAGGTTCTTCCCGACAACAGCTCAAAAGGAAATGGAAGAACAGTTTATCCGTCTGCAGCAGCGCAACCGGTCAGTGGATGAGTATGCTGCCGAATTCTTGAGGCTCAGCAGGTTTGCTCCCTACATGGTGTCAGATGAAGAAAACGGGCAAGCAGGTTTCAGCAAGGGCTGAAGATGGATGTCCAGATGTTCCTTATTCCTCAACAGCTGAAGACATACTCCCAGGTTCTCTCCATTGCCCGTGAAGTAGAAAGGGGACTGGAGAGGAAGAATGAGAGTCAGGTGCAGAGCAAGTCAGTGAAGAGACCCTTCCAGTTGATGAATGAGGAAGATGCAGCCAGGACAACCCATGGTCCGATGATCAAGCGACCGTTCCAACCTCCCCCTCAGCAGATCATATGCAATTTCTGTCACAAGCCCGGACATTATAGGAGAGATTGTCGAATGGCCAATGGACTATGTTTAGCATGTGGGACAGGGAGACATGCAATAAGGGATTGCCCGTTCAGAAGGGTAGGGAATATGGCACCAGTTAGACCAGCACTTCCAGCCCCACCTCTTCCAGCTCCACCACTGAGAAGGAACCCAGAACCAGTTGATCGAAGAGCTCCATTTCCACCCCAGCAGTATGATCACCCACAGAGAGGAGCAAGACCCAGAGCAGACTATGGCAGAGGCCAAGTTCACAACATGACGGCAGAGGTATCAGATGAAGCAGCAGCAGAGTATGAAGCTCAGTACCAGGAGCAGGAACCTTGAGGATGTCACTGTACAAGCAACCCCTGACCTTTTGGTGTTTTGAGTTGGTTACCTTTGTCCAGCTAACCCTGATCTTTTGTACATTGGGTTGGTTACCCCTCTAAATATTCCACCTTATCCTGTTTTCGTTGTCCATCCTGGTCCCTTCTGTGTTCATCTTAACCCTGTTTTGGTTTTATGAAGCCCTTATTCCAGTCTTTGTCCTCCTTGTGTTCAATTTGCCCCTTATCGAAATTGCGAGGACGCAATTTTTTGTAAGGTGGGTGGATTGTAACACCCCGTCCCTGGAATACGTACTTAGTTGCGTATTCAGATTTCTCGATCGTATTTTTTCGATTTGCTTCTTGTATTTATTCTGTATTATGAATTCTTTATATGATTGTTTTGTCTTGGATTTGGATTCGTGGATTCGGAGTCAACCTTAGATTGAACCGAAGGCCCGATCCCAGAGTATTGCTCGGTTTGGACATTCTGGTATTCCGATTTGACCGATTTCAGTTTTAAACATCATTTTCCAATATTCTAGATTTATCATGATTTTCTGGAATTTTCCTCAATTAAGTTGAAAATCTTCAAAACCGGTGTCGGCCAGTTTCGTTGACCGATTTCCGGATTTTTAATTTACAAACGGCTTGGAATTTCTAAAAGTGCCTTTAGACATTATTTCTTAAAATCATATTTTCTATCTAAATATATTTTCTGGGATTTATCAAATTTTATTGAAAACCCGGCCAATCCGGCATATACCGAGATTGACGGTTGACCTTATGATTTTTATCTTGAAAAGGAGATTGAATCTTTGAAAACCGATTTCACCATAAATCGTTTTATAATATTTATGATTTTTGTGAATTTTTGGGAAGCTTTCCGGATTACTTCATTTTTGGGCCTTTCCGGTGTTTTCCCAGATACCGAGGAGATTGTCCCATATATTCCACTCTGTCTCTTCCCATTTTCTCTCTCCTTCCTTAAACGCGGATCTCACCAACCTGGGATTCCGCATTTATTGCAAAGATCCTCCCCATCCCGCATTTAATGCACTTCAGATCAAATCCCATCAAGTATCATGACTCTCTCTCCTCTGTTGAAACGCAGCTTTTGGCCTTCTCTAAACGCAGCCTTAATCACTGCGTTTAGCCCATTTGGCCCAAACGCAGGTTGTGTGCTGCGTTTGTGGGTGGGAAACGCAAGTACTCTTCATATATTTCCTTTGTTTCAAATGGAGTGCATCATTATTTAATCTTCCATTCTCTCTCTTCATTAAATGCTTCCTTTCCAAAGCATCATTTCCAAGACACCCCACCCCCTCTCATCATCATTGTTGGTCAAGAGAGAGAGGGAAGGGCTGCGTTTCATGTAGGAAACGCATGAATCCTTCCCTTGTTCCTTTTGTCTTATATAGTGTGCAAACATCACTTTATCCCTCTTCTCTCTCTTCATTTAATTCTCTTCCAAATGTCATTTCCAAGGCATTTCCACTCCCTTCTCCTCATCATGACCAGCCATGTGGCAAGAGAAACATCACATCCCTCCAACTTTACAAAACACCCTCACCTTTATTTATTTGCATCACTTCATAATCCAACTCCTATAAATACCCCCTCTCCTTCTCTCTCTCTTCATTTACTCCTCCTTCTTCTTCTTTGCTTCCTGCAGCTAACAGAGAAGCCACCAAGAGAGAGAGAGCTTCTTCTCTTGTTTCCTTTGTTCACCAAACTCCACCACCTTCAACCTTTCTCCATCACCTTGAGGACGGCCAACTCCTTTTGGATTGGGGGCCGTGCTTTTCTTCTCCGTTGACAAGACTTAGAACCGGCTCCTCCTTTCGGATTGGGGCCGTGTTTCTTCTCCGGCGGCAAGACTTAGGGTCGGTACCCTCCTTTTTGGATTGGGGCCGAACTTCCCTTCGTTGGACGCGGCATAGATCTTGTTAGGCGAGTAATCTCGCTATTCGCTTGCTTCGTATTTTATTGATCACGCGAGTGCTTTTCCTCGCCAAGGACTTGTATTTTTATCAACAAAACCATAACTCTTAATAACTGTCTCTGCTCACTGTTTTACAGTATTAATCGACTTGACCCATGCATAAATCGACTAAACACCACTTGAAATGCACCACTTTCTTAAAATGCAACACTTTTCCTGAAAACGCACCACTTGAAACGCACCACTTGAAATGCACCACTTTCTTGAAATGCAACACTTTTCCTGAAAACGCACCACTTGAAACGCACCACTTGAAATGCACCACTTTCTTGAAATGCAACACTTTTCCTGAAAACGCACCACTTGAAACGCACCACTTGAAATGCACCACTTTCTTGAAATGCAACACTTTTCCTGAAAACGCACCACTTGAAACGCACCACTTGAAATGCACCACTTTCTTGAAATGCAACACTTTTCCTGAAAACGCACCACTTGAAACGCACCACTTGAAATGCACCACTTTCTTGAAATGCAACACTTTCCTGAAAACGCACCACTTGAAATGCACCACTTGAAATGCACCACTTTCTTGAAAAGCAACACTTTTCCTGAAAACGCACCACTTGAAACGCACCACTTGAAATGCACCACTTTCTTGAAATGCAACACTTTTCCTGAAAACGCACCACTTGAAACGCACCACTTGAAATGCACCACTTTCTTGAAATGCAACACTTTTCCTGAAAACGCACCACTTGAAACGCACCACTTGAAATGCACCACTTTCTTGAAATGCAACACTTTTCCTGAAAACGCACCACTTGAAACGCACCACTTGAAATGCACCACTTTCTTGAAATGCAACACTTTTCCTGAAAACGCACCACTTGAAACGCACCACTTGAAATGCACCACTTTCTTGAAATGCAACACTTTTCCTGAAAACGCACCACTTGAAACGCACCACTTGAAATGCACCACTTTCTTGAAATGCAACACTTTTCCTGAAAACGCACCACTTGAAACGCACCACTTGAAACGCACCACTTTCTTGAAAACGCACCACTTTCCTGAATAATTTTGATTAATTGTTATGGTTAGTTATTTCTTTGATTATGAACATTTTCCTTGGGTCATTTATTATATATTGCTATTTGTAAGACTTGTCACTTGCTTAATATCACCATCCTGTCATGCTATCACTTATCACCCAGCATGATCTACTTGACTTGTGATTATCATGTTTACGGGAATCTTGCCTTGTTATCTTGTATGGAACTAAGTGCCACACAGAGCAAAGTGCCACACCACACTCGGTGGGGGCCACCTCTTGAATCCGTGGGGGCCACCTCTAGAATCCATCCCCTCAGAACAAAGTGCCACATGGAACAAAGTGCCACACCATACTCGGTGGGGGCCACCTCTTGAATCTGTGGGGGCCACCTCTTGAATCTGTAGGGCTATCCCTGTTATGATCTGTTATTCCCGTAATCTGATAATATTGATAAGCTACAACTTGCACGGGGAATGGGAGGAAGTGATGGATGCCGGAATGATGCCTTGCTTATAGTAATGGAATACCTGAACTGACGATTCGTGTTAGTGGGACTTTGGGCCCACAGAAGATGCGTGTTAGGGGGACTTAGGGCCTCCAAGCTGGTCCCAGGTGTATGGGAACTACTATAAGAAGCGCTATCAGTTCTCCATCTGCTTCCGTTATCAACCCTCGACTTGCTTATATATGGATGTATGTGGGTTGGCTGTACACCAGGACACATACCGAGATATATGAGTCAGACGAGTAATAATAATAGTATAAGACTCTTGTTATGATCTCTGTTATGGTACCTGTACTAGACTGCTATTATGATGCTTGTTATAACTCCTGTTACGTATTCCTGTTATGACCCCTGTATCGGATACCTGTTATGATTCTAGTTTTGATGCCTGTTATGACTATCGTGTGATTTGCAACTCTGATTCTATACGCTTAGATATTCGGTGGCATGAGATAAGGGTATATAGATGAGGGTTTCCTTGTTTGGATTATTCCTTCGATGTACTAGCCTCATGGGACCGTGACCTAAGCGTATACAATCAATCTTGCTTGTAATCAACTTTATCCTGGATTTCCTGTTTTATGGATATTATGTTTTACTCGTTCATACCGGCTATACTTGTGTTCTAAACCCTGTTTTCTGAACTTGATATCCTTTGTTGTATTCACATTGTGTTCACCCTGGCTCGCCACCTGGCTTTTGCATTACACTCGCCTGGGGAGTTTCATCTGACTCCCCTGGATTCTCATGTCCAGGTTTCGGAGCTTGGAGCGTGTGGATTCTCCCTGTTGCTGATCAGAGTGGCGCAGCGGTAGCGTGGATCTCCTGCAGACTATCTGGAGCTCTATCCTTCCAGGCCCCTGTGTGCCTCTCGAGTTTCCGTGTAGTGAACTCGTGAGTGCCTTTATACTGTTTACTCCTGTATATTCCTTGTACTCTCGCAATTGCGCCTATCAGGTGATGTAATATTATTGTAATATCGGATCACCTTTGGTGATAACTCTGTAACTGTACTCATGTGTTGGAATGTATAATGCACCACTTGCTTCCGTACTCTGATTCTTGCCAGTACTGATGCTTAGCGTATATACGTGAGGGTATTTCTGACCTACGTATATACGTCGCAGTGGCGTCCCCGTACCAGCTGGGATCGGGGCGTTACAGGTTGGTATCAGAGCCTAGGCTCTTACTTCCTCAGTACGTCCAGACGGCAAATTAATGGTAAAGCAATTTGCAACTGGAATGCATGAGTCTTGGTTATACAATCCAACTACAAGTGCAGAGTTATCTATCTCTTCCTTCTAATCCATTTCTGGTATCCTGAAACCTCCAATCTTTTCCCTTCCAGTTCCTTCTTGTTACCCACTCCAACCAACTCAAATATGGAAAGACGGGGAACTCGCAATGGTCCTAGTACCTCTCAAGATGGACCCAACAGGGACAGTGATGGTATGATGAGGATACTTCAGGGGATGATGCAGAGTCAACAGCAGCAGACAGAGCTTCTACGCCAAGGACTGTTGGTTGCACCCCGGGAACGGAGGCCAGGCAATGTGTCAGACTTCAGGAGATTACAGCCGGCAGTGTTTTCAGGTACAGAGAAGCCCCTGGATGCAGAGCAGTGGCTGATAGACACAACAGATCTTTTGAAGGCAGCCCGAATCCCCGATGAGAACCAAGTGGAAGTGGCCAAGATTCAGCTAAGAGATGTGGCCAGAACCTGGTGGTTGGCAGAAGAAGCAACACTGGAGAAACCCATCACATGGGATCAATTCTCAAAGGGTTTCTACGAGAGGTTCTTCCCGACAACAGCTCAAAAGGAAATGGAAGAACAGTTTATCCGTCTGCAGCAGCGCAACCGGTCAGTGGATGAGTATGCTGCCGAATTCTTGAGGCTCAGCAGGTTTGCTCCCTACATGGTGTCAGATGAAGAAAAACGGGCAAGCAGGTTTCAGCAAGGGCTGAAGATGGATGTCCAGATGTTCCTTATTCCTCAACAGCTGAAGACATACTCCCAGGTTCTCTCCATTGCCCGTGAAGTAGAAAGGGGACTGGAGAGGAAGAATGAGAGTCAGGTGCAGAGCAAGTCAGTGAAGAGACCCTTCCAGTTGATGAATGAGGAAGATGCAGCCAGGACAACCCATGGTCCGATGATCAAGCGACCGTTCCAACCTCCCCCTCAGCAGATCATATGCAATTTCTGTCACAAGCCCGGACATTATAGGAGAGATTGTCGAATGGCCAATGGACTATGTTTAGCATGTGGGACAGGGAGACATGCAATAAGGGATTGCCCGTTCAGAAGGGTAGGGAATATGGCACCAGTTAGACCAGCACTTCCAGCCCCACCTCTTCCAGCTCCACCACTGAGAAGGAACCCAGAACCAGTTGATCGAAGAGCTCCATTTCCACCCCAGCAGTATGATCACCCACAGAGAGGAGCAAGACCCAGAGCAGACTATGGCAGAGGCCAAGTTCACAACATGACGGCAGAGGTATCAGATGAAGCAGCAGCAGAGTATGAAGCTCAGTACCAGGAGCAGGAACCTTGAGGATGTCACTGTACAAGCAACCCCTGACCTTTTGGTGTTTTGAGTTGGTTACCTTTGTCCAGCTAACCCTGATCTTTTGTACATTGGGTTGGTTACCCCTCTAAATATTCCACCTTATCCTGTTTTCGTTGTCCATCCTGGTCCCTTCTGTGTTCATCTTAACCCTGTTTTGGTTTTATGAAGCCCTTATTCCAGTCTTTGTCCTCCTTGTGTTCAATTTGCCCCTTATCGAAATTGCGAGGACGCAATTTTTTGTAAGGTGGGTGGATTGTAACACCCCGTCCCTGGAATACGTACTTAGTTGCGTATTCAGATTTCTCGATCGTATTTTTTCGATTTGCTTCTTGTATTTATTCTGTATTATGAATTCTTTATATGATTGTTTTGTCTTGGATTTGGATTCGTGGATTCGGAGTCAACCTTAGATTGAACCGAAGGCCCGATCCCAGAGTATTGCTCGGTTTGGACATTCTGGTATTCCGATTTGACCGATTTCAGTTTTAAACATCATTTTCCAATATTCTAGATTTATCATGATTTTCTGGAATTTTCCTCAATTAAGTTGAAAATCTTCAAAACCGGTGTCGGCCAGTTTCGTTGACCGATTTCCGGATTTTTAATTTACAAACGGCTTGGAATTTCTAAAAGTGCCTTTAGACATTATTTCTTAAAATCATATTTTCTATCTAAATATATTTTCTGGGATTTATCAAATTTTATTGAAAACCCGGCCAATCCGGCATATACCGAGATTGACGGTTGACCTTATGATTTTTATCTTGAAAAGGAGATTGAATCTTTGAAAACCGATTTCACCATAAATCGTTTTATAATATTTATGATTTTTGTGAATTTTTGGGAAGCTTTCCGGATTACTTCATTTTTGGGCCTTTCCGGTGTTTTCCCAGATACCGAGGAGATTGTCCCATATATTCCACTCTGTCTCTTCCCATTTTCTCTCTCCTTCCTTAAACGCGGATCTCACCAACCTGGGATTCCGCATTTATTGCAAAGATCCTCCCCATCCCGCATTTAATGCACTTCAGATCAAATCCCATCAAGTATCATGACTCTCTCTCCTCTGTTGAAACGCAGCTTTTGGCCTTCTCTAAACGCAGCCTTAATCACTGCGTTTAGCCCATTTGGCCCAAACGCAGGTTGTGTGCTGCGTTTGTGGGTGGGAAACGCAAGTACTCTTCATATATTTCCTTTGTTTCAAATGGAGTGCATCATTATTTAATCTTCCATTCTCTCTCTTCATTAAATGCTTCCTTTCCAAAGCATCATTTCCAAGACACCCCACCCCCTCTCATCATCATTGTTGGTCAAGAGAGAGAGGGAAGGGCTGCGTTTCATGTAGGAAACGCATGAATCCTTCCCTTGTTCCTTTTGTCTTATATAGTGTGCAAACATCACTTTATCCCTCTTCTCTCTCTTCATTTAATTCTCTTCCAAATGTCATTTCCAAGGCATTTCCACTCCCTTCTCCTCATCATGACCAGCCATGTGGCAAGAGAAACATCACATCCCTCCAACTTTACAAAAACACCCTCACCTTTATTTATTTGCATCACTTCATAATCCAACTCCTATAAATACCCCCTCTCCTTCTCTCTCTCTTCATTTACTCCTCCTTCTTCTTCTTTGCTTCCTGCAGCTAACAGAGAAGCCACCAAGAGAGAGAGAGCTTCTTCTCTTGTTTCCTTTGTTCACCAAACTCCACCACCTTCAACCTTTCTCCATCACCTTGAGGACGGCCAACTCCTTTTGGATTGGGGGCCGTGCTTTTCTTCTCCGTTGACAAGACTTAGAACCGGCTCCTCCTTTCGGATTGGGGCCGTGTTTCTTCTCCGGCGGCAAGACTTAGGGTCGGTACCCTCCTTTTTGGATTGGGGCCGAACTTCCCTTCGTTGGACGCGGCATAGATCTTGTTAGGCGAGTAATCTCGCTATTCGCTTGCTTCGTATTTTATTGATCACGCGAGTGCTTTTCCTCGCCAAGGACTTGTATTTTTATCAACAAAACCATAACTCTTAATAACTGTCTCTGCTCACTGTTTTACAGTATTAATCGACTTGACCCATGCATAAATCGACTAAACACCACTTGAAATGCACCACTTTCTTAAAATGCAACACTTTTCCTGAAAACGCACCACTTGAAACGCACCACTTGAAATGCACCACTTTCTTGAAATGCAACACTTTTCCTGAAAACGCACCACTTGAAACGCACCACTTGAAATGCACCACTTTCTTGAAATGCAACACTTTTCCTGAAAACGCACCACTTGAAACGCACCACTTGAAATGCACCACTTTCTTGAAATGCAACACTTTTCCTGAAAACGCACCACTTGAAACGCACCACTTGAAATGCACCACTTTCTTGAAATGCAACACTTTTCCTGAAAACGCACCACTTGAAACGCACCACTTGAAATGCACCACTTTCTTGAAATGCAACACTTTTCCTGAAAACGCACCACTTGAAATGCACCACTTGAAATGCACCACTTTCTTGAAAAGCAACACTTTTCCTGAAAACGCACCACTTGAAACGCACCACTTGAAATGCACCACTTTCTTGAAATGCAACACTTTTCCTGAAAACGCACCACTTGAAACGCACCACTTGAAATGCACCACTTTCTTGAAATGCAACACTTTTCCTGAAAACGCACCACTTGAAACGCACCACTTGAAATGCACCACTTTCTTGAAATGCAACACTTTTCCTGAAAACGCACCACTTGAAACGCACCACTTGAAATGCACCACTTTCTTGAAATGCAACACTTTTCCTGAAAACGCACCACTTGAAACGCACCACTTGAAATGCACCACTTTCTTGAAATGCAACACTTTTCCTGAAAACGCACCACTTGAAACGCACCACTTGAAATGCACCACTTTCTTGAAATGCAACACTTTCCTGAAAACGCACCACTTGAAACGCACCACTTGAAACGCACCACTTTCTTGAAAACGCACCACTTTCCTGAATAATCTTGATTAATTGTTATGGTTAGTTATTTCTTTGATTATGAACATTTTCCTTGGGTCATTTATTATATATTGCTATTTGTAAGACTTGTCACTTGCTTAATATCACCATCCTGTCATGCTATCACTTATCACCCAGCATGATCTACTTGACTTGTGATTATCATGTTTACGGGAATCTTGCCTTGTTATCTTGTATGGAACTAAGTGCCACACAGAGCAAAGTGCCACACCACACTCGGTGGGGGCCACCTCTTGAATCCGTGGGGGCCACCTCTAGAATCCATCCCCTCAGAACAAAGTGCCACATGGAACAAAGTGCCACACCATACTCGGTGGGGGCCACCTCTTGAATCTGTGGGGGCCACCTCTTGAATCTGTAGGGCTATCCCTGTTATGATCTGTTATTCCCGTAATCTGATAATATTGATAAGCTACAACTTGCACGGGGAATGGAGGAAGTGATGGATGCCGGAATGATGCCTTGCTTATAGTAATGGAATACCTGAACTGACGATTCGTGTTAGTGGGACTTTGGGCCCACAGAAGATGCGTGTTAGGGGGACTTAGGGCCTCCAAGCTGGTCCCAGGTGTATGGGAACTACTATAAGAAGCGCTATCAGTTCTCCATCTGCTTCCGTTATCAACCCTCGACTTGCTTATATATGGATGTATGTGGGTTGGCTGTACACCAGGACACATACCGAGATATATGAGTCAGACGAGTAATAATAATAGTATAAGACTCTTGTTATGATCTCTGTTATGGTACCTGTACTAGACTGCTATTATGATGCTTGTTATAACTCCTGTTACGTATTCCTGTTATGACCCCTGTATCGGATACCTGTTATGATTCTAGTTTTGATGCCTGTTATGACTATCGTGTGATTTGCAACTCTGATTCTATACGCTTAGATATTCGGTGGCATGAGATAAGGGTATATAGATGAGGGTTTCCTTGTTTGGATTATTCCTTCGATGTACTAGCCTCATGGGACCGTGACCTAAGCGTATACAATCAATCTTGCTTGTAATCAACTTTATCCTGGATTTCCTGTTTTATGGATATTATGTTTTACTCGTTCATACCGGCTATACTTGTGTTCTAAACCCTGTTTTCTGAACTTGATATCCTTTGTTGTATTCACATTGTGTTCACCCTGGCTCGCCACCTGGCTTTTGCATTACACTCGCCTGGGGAGTTTCATCTGACTCCCCTGGATTCTCATGTCCAGGTTTCGGAGCTTGGAGCGTGTGGATTCTCCCTGTTGCTGATCAGAGTGGCGCAGCGGTAGCGTGGATCTCCTGCAGACTATCTGGAGCTCTATCCTTCCAGGCCCCTGTGTGCCTCTCGAGTTTCCGTGTAGTGAACTCGTGAGTGCCTTTATACTGTTTACTCCTGTATATTCCTTGTACTCTCGCAATTGCGCCTATCAGGTGATGTAATATTATTGTAATATCGGATCACCTTTGGTGATAACTCTGTAACTGTACTCATGTGTTGGAATGTATAATGCACCACTTGCTTCCGTACTCTGATTCTTGCCAGTACTGATGCTTAGCGTATATACGTGAGGGTATTTCTGACCTACGTATATACGTCGCAGTGGCGTCCCCGTACCAGCTGGGATCGGGGCGTTACATGAGTATTCAAAACAAGCGGGATTCGAAAGGTAATGTCGAAAGGTATAAGGCACATCTTGTCACAAAGGGATTCACTCAAAGAGAAGGCATTGACTATAAGGAGACTTTCTCCCTAGTTTTCATTAAGCATTCTTTGAAGATTATTATGGCACTGGTGGTTCACTTTGACCTGAACTTATACCAAATGGATGTTAAGATTGTCTTTCTTAATGGTAGCATTAAGAAGGAAATATGTATGGTGCAACCATAAAGTTTAAAAGTGAAAGTTTCATAATATCTGGTTTGCAAATTAAAGAAATCCATTTATAGTTTAAAGCAAGCATCCCGCCAATGGTATTTGAAATTTGATCAAGTAATATCCGGCTTTGATTTTAAGGAAAATATAGTTGATCAATGTATTTACCATAAATTTAAAGGGAGTAGATTTATATTTCTTGTGCTATATGTGTGTAACGCCCCGATTCTGCAGATACGGGGACGTCACTGCGACGTATATACGCAGGTCTAAAAGTGCCCCCACGTATATACGCTAAGCATAAAGTACAACAAGAAAGGATCAGAGTGCACCGCAAAGCATGGTATACACATATATGCCAATACAAAGTACAATACAACGTCATCACAATATATGATAAACGTTACTTAATACATATGTCTTTTATCACAACTCAGTCCAAAAGAAAAAGGTACAGCAAAAATACGAAAGAGCTCACGAGTAGGATGGAGATCTCGTGAGTCAAGAGAAGTCAGGCACAAGGAGCTGAAGCTAGGATGCCCGCTCGCAAGAAGAGCTCGAGCTACGGTGGACAACTCCACCCCGATCTAGCTACAGAACCTGAATGTGCAAATCCAAGGGTCAAGACATATAATAATAAATAAATGAAATACTGCCAAGTGGCTAAGGAACATGAATGAGGTTAGAACACAAGTATAGAATATAAGGACAGTATAATATAATAATCATGAAACGGGAAATCCAATGAAATGCTAGCTACGAGCAAAAGTGATTGTATATGCTTAAGTTACTGTCCTATGAGACTAATACGTCGAAGGAATAATCCAAACAAGGAAACCCTCATAAATATACCCTTGTCTCATACCACAGCAATCCCAAGCATATAAAATCAGAGTTGCAAAACATACGATGATCAAACGGAAATGCATAACAAGAGCAACATAAATCCAATGCCGGAGCAAGTAATAGGTATGACAGGAATACATGCAGAAAATCCTAACAGTCATCCTAATAGGAACGAGTAACAGGTCAAGCCGGATTCATCACTGGAATCACCATAAGAAAGATAGGAGTCACAATATAACCTGAGTCATGACGGGAACTATAACATGAAACAATAAACATAACAATAAGTGTATAACAATAACTATAACTGAACTTATTATTATTATTATTACTCGCCTAACTCATATGTCTAGGTATGTGTCTCGGTATCGATCCCAACTCACATACATCCACATATAAGCTATTCGAGGTTTGTTATCAGAAGTAGATGGAGGACTAACAGAGCTTCTTATAGTGATAAGTGATACCCCCAACACATATATACCGGGGACCAATTTGATAGGCAAATGTGGTCCAACGGTTCCCACCGCCTGGGACCGGCTAACAGGCATGATAATAGTACACGTACACCGGGGACCAAGAGTCCAACGGTTCCCACCGCCTGGGACCGGCCTGGGGCTCAAAATCCCCCATACATGAATATCACTATAAGTAAGATATTATTCCGGTGTCCATCGCTTCCTCCCATACCCAATACAAGTTGTAGCTTATTAAGGATTATCAGTTTACGGGAAAAGCAGGAAATAGACATGATCAGGAATCAGAAGTACACATGTACTGAACAATCAGGTCACTGCATATTAAGCAGGAAAACATGTCACTGATCATGATATAAAATAACAAGTTAAATTCCCGTAAGGATGACAATCGCCGGTCAAGTGTATCATGCTTGGTTTAAGTGATAGCATGATAAGGTGGTGATGTATAGCAAGCAATAAAACATAAAGATAAATGTATAATGGGCCGGGTCAATCATGACATAACTAGAGGTCAAATAAGGTGGCAGCATGTCAGTGGGTCAAGTGATCACATATAAGTATTGTGTGATATACATGTGTTAAAAGAAAATATATAACTGGCAAGACTATAATAGGGCAAGGCATGTGGAAACATAAACACAACTTAGGGTTCAACGACCTCGAAGGGTCTGCCACGCATGCATATAATAAGAAGCAGGAATACTACGGACGAGGCATAAGTATAAGCATGGCAATACAGAAACATGATAATATGAAGTGACTAGAGGTGACGTACTACAAGTAATAGGTTCCTAAGTACAAGGTATATTCACATGAACTAAGCCTAAGATCTGTTGTGTAATATATCATGCAGTGTAAGTATGAAGCATAAAACAAGACTAAAATATCCTATATGCATCAATCAACAAGTCCTAACATGGGGATACGTGATAACAAATCATGGGGCGTAAGTGGGGAGATCCATCTAGTGTCAGGTCAGGTAGTATCAATGATGAAGCATAAACAAGCCTAATATATCCTACAGGTATCAGGGTAAGGTCAAAATCAGGAATGGAAAGAGACAGGAAATCTGGCCCAGAATTGGCCTAGCGGTCGACCTCCGGTCGACTGCCGGTCGACTGGGGAGTTGAACTAGCGGTCGAGTCCCGGTCGACTGCCAGTCGACCGTTCAGGAGCCGTGAGCTCCAGGTTTTGGCCGGTCGACTGCCGGTCGACTGGTCCACTTAAAATCCTAAGGCCGGTCGAGTGGCGGTCGACTGCCGGTCGACCGTCAGCTCAAAACCGTGCACTCTGTGCACATCGGTAGAGTGATCGGTCGACTGCCGGTCGACCGATCCTCTGGAATAACCTGCTGTTAAGGCAGAAAATCTGATTCTGGTGGGGTTTGTTCTAATGGTTCAAAGATAGGATTTTTATTGCATGGGGGGACCTGATCTAACAATACAAGTACACTAAAGATGGATTGGTCTTGGTGATTAGAAGATTTCACATGAAAAGATTGGATTTTAGTTTAGGTGACCTAAAAATAGGATTTTTAGTGTGCAAGTGTGTATGGATCTCTACCCTAAGCATAATGTGTATCAACTAGGTCTTGGTGAGTAATAAACTCACCTGGATGTGGTCTAATTGGGGCTTGATCCCATGGAGGAAGTGATGACTCCAAATCCACAAGTGTTGAAGCTTGAGTTGAAGGAGTTGAATCTTGGAGTTGAGGTTGAAGATGAAGTTCTTGAAGGAGCCCTAATTGAAGTCCTTGATGCCTTAGATGAGATCTTGTAGCTAGGGTTGGAGCTAGAGGAAGAAGATGAAGAGGGTTTTGGAGAGCTCCTCTTTCTCTTGTTGAATGAGGAAGAAAATGGACCAAAGTGTAATTGAAAATATATATATAGGTTTGATGATTTGTAAAGAGGTTGTGATTTTGGTAGAGGTGAGGGGTTTTATTGCAAAAGAAAAGGGGTGAGGTGTCCTCTCCCTTGCCATGTGGCCGGCCAAGAGGAGGAGAGAGAGTTAGTGGGGGTAGGTGAGATTTGTGAGTGGGAAGTGAGGTGGAAATGAAGTGGAAAAGGATTTTGTAATTTTTGGAAAAATGCCCAAAATTCAAGTATTTTGAAATGGTCTGAAAATTTAACCAAAAATCAAGAATAATATAAAAAGACCAATAGTGAAATCCGTTCGAAGAAATACTGTATAGTTTTAAAGTTAAAAATCCCGGAATCAGTAACTTACCGACTCCGATGGAATTTCCATAAAATCATAAAATCCTCAGAAAAAGATTATAGATAGAAAATATGATTCCGAGAAATAAAGTCTAAAGAACCATCATGAAACTCCTAACTGTTTGGAAACTAAAAATACTGGAATCAGCCTCCTACCGACTCCAGCGGAAAATCCATAAATTCGTAAAATCTCCAGAAAAGGTGTATAAGTAAGAAATAAGATTCTAAGCAATAAAGTCTAAAGGACTATCATGAAATTCTAAACAGTTTGAGAATTAAAAATCCGGGGATCGGTCAGCGGTACTGGCCGACACCGGTTTTGAGAAATTCATTTTAATCCGAGAAAAATCTAGAAAATCACAGAAAATCTAATATATTGAAAAATGATATTTAAAATTAAAATTGGTCAAATCAGAATACCGGAAGGACTAAATTGAATAATATACTAGGATCGGGTCTTCGGTTCAGATCAGGCCTGACTCCGAATCCGGGGATCCAGATCCAAAACAAATAATCGTACAAATAATTCATAATACAAAATAAATACAGGAAGTAAATCAAAAAATACGATCGGAAAATCTGAATACGCAACTAAGTACGTATTCCGGGAACGGGGTATTACAATCTACCCACCTTACAAAAAATTGCGTCCTCGCAATTTCGTTAAGGGGTAAATTGAATACAAGGAGGACGAAGGCACGATTAAAGGCATCATAAAACCAAAACAGGGAGGGAGATAAATACAAGAAGGACCAGAATGAACAATGATAAAATGACAAGGGAATGTATGCAGAATGATAACCAACTCAATTACAAGAAAAAGGGGGGTAGTGGTTACCATGGAATCCTAAGGCTCCTGCTCCGGATACTGATCTTCCCACTCTGCTGCTACGCCTGAAGCCTCTGCTGCCATGGCATGAACTTGGCCTCTGTCCTGATCTGCTCTGGCTCTCATCTCTCTCTGCTGATGACCATACTGCTGGGGTGGAAATGGAGCTCTCCGGTCAACGGGCTCTGGGTACCTCCTCAGTGGCGGCGCTGGAAGTGCTGGGGCCGGATGAGCTGGAGCTGGAAGAGCTGGTCTGACTGGTGCCACATGTCCAAACGTCCTGCGTGGGCAATCCCTTAGCTTATGCCTCCCTGATCCACACTCTAAACACAATCCCTTAGCCACTCGACAATCTCTCTTATAATGTCCGGGTCGGTGGCAGTAATTACACACAATCTGAGACAAGGGAGGTTGGAATGGCCTCTCCATCATCGGGCCCTGGGTTGTCCTATCTGTATCCTCCTCACCCATCAACTCAAAAGGCCTCTTCTTGGCCTGATTCCTCCTCTGATTCTCCTTCTTCTTCTCCAGTCCACGCTCTACTTCCCGAGCTATGGAGAGAATCTCAGAATATGTCTTCAACTGCTGGGGTATCAAGTATACTTGTAGGTCCATCTGCAGGCCTTGCTGAAATCTGCTTGCCCGCTTCTCTTCATCCGTCACCATGTACGGGGCAAAGCGACTCAATCTGAGAAACTCCGCGGCATACTCATCCACGGATCTACTCCCCTGTCGAAGTCTGATGAATTGTTCTTCCATGTCCTTCTGAGCTGTGACAGGGAAGAATCTGCTGTAGAAACTCTTGGAGAAGGTGTCCCAAGTGACAGGCTTCTCCAATCTGGCCTCCTCTGCTAGCCACCAAGTCCTGGCTATGTCCTTTAGCTGAATCTTGGCAACTTCCACTTGGTTCTCCTGTGGAATCCTGGCTGCATTTAATAAATCTGAAGTGTCTGTCAGCCATTGCTCAGCATCCAAGGGTTTCTCTCCACCCGTGAATGTAGCTGGCCGTAGCCTCCTGAAGTCTGATATATTCCCCGGCCTCTGTTCCTTAGGTGCTGCTACCTCTTGCCGGAGAAGCTCGGTCTGCTGCTGTTGGTTACCCATCTGCTGTTGCTGGTTCTCCATCATGGTCTGGATAACCCTCAATACATCCACGTTCTCTCCCGCTGCCCCATCCGATGTTGATCCGGAGTTGCTGCGACCCGATCTCCTCTCCATCGATACTAGGTAGGGATAGACTGGAAGGAGCTGGAAAAGGAAATGGGAGGATCTCAGGATATGAAGGATAGAATCAAGAAGGACCAAATGTAGAATCAAGAAGGACTAGATGACTTTGTACATTGATGTTGGCATCCGCAAATTACTAGAATCTGCTACTTGTTGCACTATGGAGGTAAGAGCCTAGGCTCTGATACCAACCTGTAACGCCCCGATTCTGCAGATACGGGGACGTCACTGCGACGTATATACGCAGGTCTAAAAGTGCCCCCACGTATATACGCTAAGCATAAAGTACAACAAGAAAGGATCAGAGTGCACCGCAAAGCATGGTATACACATATATGCCAATACAAAGTACAATACAACGTCATCACAATATATGATAAACGTTACTTAATACATATGTCTTTTATCACAACTCAGTCCAAAAGAAAAAGGTACAGCAAAAATACGAAAGAGCTCACGAGTAGGATGGAGATCTCGTGAGTCAAGAGAAGTCAGGCACAAGGAGCTGAAGCTAGGATGCCCGCTCGCAAGAAGAGCTCGAGCTACGGTGGACAACTCCACCCCGATCTAGCTACAGAACCTGAATGTGCAAATCCAAGGGTCAAGACATATAATAATAAATAAATGAAATACTGCCAAGTGGCTAAGGAACATGAATGAGGTTAGAACACAAGTATAGAATATAAGGACAGTATAATATAATAATCATGAAACGGGAAATCCAATGAAATGCTAGCTACGAGCAAAAGTGATTGTATATGCTTAAGTTACTGTCCTATGAGACTAATACGTCGAAGGAATAATCCAAACAAGGAAACCCTCATAAATATACCCTTGTCTCATACCACAGCAATCCCAAGCATATAAAATCAGAGTTGCAAAACATACGATGATCAAACGGAAATGCATAACAAGAGCAACATAAATCCAATGCCGGAGCAAGTAATAGGTATGACAGGAATACATGCAGAAAATCCTAACAGTCATCCTAATAGGAACGAGTAACAGGTCAAGCCGGATTCATCACTGGAATCACCATAAGAAAGATAGGAGTCACAATATAACCTGAGTCATGACGGGAACTATAACATGAAACAATAAACATAACAATAAGTGTATAACAATAACTATAACTGAACTTATTATTATTATTATTACTCGCCTAACTCATATGTCTAGGTATGTGTCTCGGTATCGATCCCAACTCACATACATCCACATATAAGCTATTCGAGGTTTGTTATCAGAAGTAGATGGAGGACTAACAGAGCTTCTTATAGTGATAAATGATACCCCCAACACATATATACCGGGGACCAATTTGATAGGCAAATGTGGTCCAACGGTTCCCACCGCCTGGGACCGGCTAACAGGCATGATAATAGTACACGTACACCGGGGACCAAGAGTCCAACGGTTCCCACCGCCTGGGACCGGCCTGGGGCTCAAAATCCCCCATACATGAATATCACTATAAGTAAGATATTATTCCGGTGTCCATCGCTTCCTCCCATACCCAATACAAGTTGTAGCTTATTAAGGATTATCAGTTTACGGGAAAAGCAGGAAATAGACATGATCAGGAATCAGAAGTACACATGTACTGAACAATCAGGTCACTGCATATTAAGCAGGAAAACATGTCACTGATCATGATATAAAATAACAAGTTAAATTCCCGTAAGGATGACAATCGCCGGTCAAGTGTATCATGCTTGGTTTAAGGGATAGCATGATAAGGTGGTGATGTATAGCAAGCAATAAAACATAAAGATAAATGTATAATGGGCCGGGTCAATCATGACATAACTAGAGGTCAAATAAGGTGGCAGCATGTCAGTGGGTCAAGTGATCACATATAAGTATTGTGTGATATACATGTGTTAAAAGAAAATATATAACTGGCAAGACTATAATAGGGCAAGGCATGTGGAAACATAAACACAACTTAGGGTTCAACGACCTCGAAGGGTCTGCCACGCATGCATATAATAAGAAGCAGGAATACTACGGACGAGGCATAAGTATAAGCATGGCAATACAGAAACATGATAATATGAAGTGACTAGAGGTGACGTACTACAAGTAATAGGTTCCTAAGTACAAGGTATATTCACATGAACTAAGCCTAAGATCTGTTGTGTAATATATCATGCAGTGTAAGTATGAAGCATAAAACAAGACTAAAATATCCTATATGCATCAATCAACAAGTCCTAACATGGGGATACGTGATAACAAATCATGGGGCGTAAGTGGGGAGATCCATCTAGTGTCAGGTCAGGTAGTATCAATGATGAAGCATAAACAAGCCTAATATATCCTACAGGTATCAGGGTAAGGTCAAAATCAGGAATGGAAAGAGACAGGAAATCTGGCCCAGAATTGGCCTAGCGGTCGACCTCCGGTCGACTGCCGGTCGACTGGGGAGTTGAACTAGCGGTCGAGTCCCGGTCGACTGCCAGTCGACCGTTCAGGAGCCGTGAGCTCCAGGTTTTGGCCGGTCGACTGCCGGTCGACTGGTCCACTTAAAATCCTAAGGCCGGTCGAGTGGCGGTCGACTGCCGGTCGACCGTCAGCTCAAAACCGTGCACTCTGTGCACATCGGTAGAGTGATCGGTCGACTGCCGGTCGACCGATCCTCTGGAATAACCTGCTGTTAAGGCAGAAAATCTGATTCTGGTGGGGTTTGTTCTAATGGTTCAAAGATAGGATTTTTATTGCATGGGGGGACCTGATCTAACAATACAAGTACACTAAAGATGGATTGGTCTTGGTGATTAGAAGATTTCACATGAAAAGATTGGATTTTAGTTTAGGTGACCTAAAAATAGGATTTTTAGTGTGCAAGTGTGTATGGATCTCTACCCTAAGCATAATGTGTATCAACTAGGTCTTGGTGAGTAATAAACTCACCTGGATGTGGTCTAATTGGGGCTTGATCCCATGGAGGAAGTGATGACTCCAAATCCACAAGTGTTGAAGCTTGAGTTGAAGGAGTTGAATCTTGGAGTTGAGGTTGAAGATGAAGTTCTTGAAGGAGCCCTAATTGAAGTCCTTGATGCCTTAGATGAGATCTTGTAGCTAGGGTTGGAGCTAGAGGAAGAAGATGAAGAGGGTTTTGGAGAGCTCCTCTTTCTCTTGTTGAATGAGGAAGAAAATGGACCAAAGTGTAATTGAAAATATATATATAGGTTTGATGATTTGTAAAGAGGTTGTGATTTTGGTAGAGGTGAGGGTTTTATTGCAAAAGAAAAGGGGTGAGGTGTCCTCTCCCTTGCCATGTGGCCGGCCAAGAGGAGGAGAGAGAGTTAGTGGGGGTAGGTGAGATTTGTGAGTGGGAAGTGAGGTGGAAATGAAGTGGAAAAGGATTTTGTAATTTTTGGAAAAATGCCCAAAATTCAAGTATTTTGAAATGGTCTGAAAATTTAACCAAAAATCAAGAATAATATAAAAAGACCAATAGTGAAATCCGTTCGAAGAAATACTGTATAGTTTTAAAGTTAAAAATCCCGGAATCAGTAACTTACCGACTCCGATGGAATTTCCATAAAATCATAAAATCCTCAGAAAAAGATTATAGATAGAAAATATGATTCCGAGAAATAAAGTCTAAAGAACCATCATGAAACTCCTAACTGTTTGGAAACTAAAAATACTGGAATCAGCCTCCTACCGACTCCAGCGGAAAATCCATAAATTCGTAAAATCTCCAGAAAAGGTGTATAAGTAAGAAATAAGATTCTAAGCAATAAAGTCTAAAGGACTATCATGAAATTCTAAACAGTTTGAGAATTAAAAATCCGGGGATCGGTCAGCGGTACTGGCCGACACCGGTTTTGGAGAAATTCATTTTAATCCGAGAAAAATCTAGAAAATCACAGAAAATCTAATATATTGAAAAATGATATTTAAAATTAAAATTGGTCAAATCAGAATACCGGAAGGACTAAATTGAATAATATACTAGGATCGGGTCTTCGGTTCAGATCAGGCCTGACTCCGAATCCGGGGATCCAGATCCAAAACAAATAATCGTACAAATAATTCATAATACAAAATAAATACAGGAAGTAAATCAAAAAATACGATCGGAAAATCTGAATACGCAACTAAGTACGTATTCCGGGAACGGGGTATTACAATGTGGATGACATTCTATTAGCAAGTAACGATATAGATCTTCTACTTGAGACCAGAGTTTTCTCTCAAAGAATTTTGAGATGAAAGATCTTGGAGACGCTTCTTTTGTGATAGGCATCCAGATTCAACGTGACAGGACACGTGGAATATTAGGTTTATCACAAAAGGCCTATATCGATAAAGTGCTAGATAGATATAGCATGAAGAATTGCTCTTTGGGTGATGCGCCTGTCACTAAGGGAGATAAGTTAAGTCTACTCTAATGTCCCAAGAATGATCTACGGAAAAAGTAAATGAAAGACATTCCATATGCATTGGCGGTTGGAAGTCTGATGTATGCTCAAGTTTGTACCATCAGACATAGCATATACCGTTGAGAAACTTGACAGAAACTTGATCAATCATGGGATTGATCTCTGGAAGACTGTCAAGAAGGTAATGCGATATCAATAGAAGACTACATGAAATCTGATCAGTTGTAACTGATCGGATACACAAATTCAGATTATGCTGTATGTATCGACAATAGAAAGTCCACTTCATGTTATATTTCCTTATTGTAGGAAGATGGTGGATTTAGTCGAGAGGCCATTACAGCTACACTGTGATAATAAGAGCTATAGAGCTCTACTACAATAGTGACAAGAGTTCAGTAAAGTCGAAGCATATCGACATCAAGTTTCTTGTCATCAATGATAAAGTTTGGAATCATATTTTGTCTGTTGATAGTGATGACACTATTCTTAACATTACAGATCCACTCATTAAAGGACTTTCACCTAAAGTATTCTTAGAGCATATTGCTCATATGGGGATGACTAGTCATTATGATATCCTGATTTTGTGGGAGTGGATAATTTTATGTAACAGACATTATTTCTAAATGCACTTTATGGATATTTGTTGATTCTGATAAATAAATTTATAACTGCTTTTCTTAAAGTTTACTTTTGCGCATATGAGTTTGTTGAATTAGCAGTTAGACTCGTTGGAGTCATAAAGTGAGACTCGTTGGAGTCATAAGGCTAGACTCGTTGGAGTCATAAAGTGGAAACCAGTTGGAATTGTACCTTATTTGATCAGAGGACATTTCCATGCCACACGTCCACATTTGATCTATGTCGTTAGGGTTCTGAAACTTGTGATGTGGAAGGTCCTACCTCGATTATACAGAAGGTAACGATCGCCATGTTCGGTGGCAGGACTCTTAATGGACCAGATTGTTTTGAAACGTGGTTTGTCGGCGGTTAAAGTTTTTTTGACGTCATAAAGTTATGCATAATATCTATTCAGTATGACTTGCTTGGCCCAAGTGGGAGATTGTTAGACTTATTAGTTTTAAAGTCTAATTTATTTTGGGCCTAATCAAGTCAATTGGATATTTGCACCCGCCCACTTAACCTATGTTGTTTGACCCAATAAAGAATTGATCAAACCTAAATGGTTTGGGTCTAGACACGTTTTCAATTACACTTAGCCATGAGTGTATTTAAATTAGAATGTGGGACTCATCACACGTGTGGAACTCGTGTTATAAATCAAGGGCCTAGATCTATGATGAGTTGAACTAGGGTTTCTTGATGCTATATATATCATGAGTAGGGTTCCCTCTCCACCAACAAGAATAATCATCTCTCTCTTAGAGGCCTCTCATCTCCTCTAAGGATAAAGAAGAGAACTTGGTGGCTGGAGAGAAGAATCCTCTCCCTCAACTCCGGCGCCTTCGAGATCGTGCAATATTTGTCATCCTCGCTATGGAATCAGGTATGCCTAAAAATCCTCCTTCCCTTTGATCATGATAAAGAGGCTTACAGTATATGTAGATCTTATATGGAATAAATTTAGATCTAACAGAGTCAACTCATTATGGCTAATTATCTTTGCATGTAATTACATGATGATGACTAAAAAACACTAACCCACCTTCGAAATTGTTGATTAGTGGCTAAACTCATTTCCCCATAACAAGAAAGTGGGGATTAAACACGACAAGAATCCACGCGGTTTAGGCTTATGGGAGGTTATCACGTATCAACTCACCATTGGATGCGAGGAGTGTGACACGTGGCAAGATGAGAGTGGATCAGATGAACAAATGAAGTGGGTAGGTTGGATGTGCATTGTGTACCCATTTACCCACCCACCAATTCATGCATTTATATTATGATGGGCGATGATTTTAACCGTATAAGGATGTCTTCAGATGAAACGTAATCTTAGAGAAATATTCATTTGCTGAGATACCGGATGCTTAATGAAAAAGGTCGGCGAGCGGTGTGAACGCTGATTCGATTCGGGAATTCAGTCCCGTCGCTTAGATGTCAGTTGACTCCTTAACCTTGATATGAAATTTTGTGAAGAATGCGAATGGAATTTGTTGATTCTCGGATACAAAGACATCAAATGGGATACATCAAACTCGTATGTCTGATAACTTATGTGTAATATTTGAAACGTCCTCCGAGTTCGAGTAGTCTGTCATACCTTAAGCAAACACATTCGACCAACAACAATTCAAAATAGAAAAAAACTTTATGCGCCTAATTAATTGTATAGCCTCGAAATCCAATCCCTAAAACCAAACCAAAATTTAACTATCAAGAACCAAAAACATACAATCTCTACTAAATCTATCTTATTTATTTAACTCGCGGACGAATCTTACGCTTTTGGCTTGTTAAATTTCATCAGTAGAACCAAATTAAGTTTATTCTAATTGAAGCCAGCTCATTATGGCTAATTATCTTTGCATGTAATTACATGATGATGCCTAAAAAACACTAACCCACCTTCGAAATTGTTGATTAGTAGCTAAACTCATTTCCCCAAAACAAGAAAGTGGGGATTAAACACGAAAAGATTCCATCGGTTTGGGCTGATGGGAGATTGCCACGTATCAACTCACCATTGAATGGCGAGGAGCGTGACACGTGGCAAGATGAGGGTGGATCAGATGAACAAATGAAGTTTGGTAGGTCGAATGTGCATTATGTACCCATTTACCTACCCACCAAGTCATGCATTTATATTATGATGAGTTTCTTGCATTGTTATTTCCTGTTGGTAGAGAGAGCATTTATCTTTCTTTGTATTCTTACAATAATAAAAACAAAAAAAAGATTTTGTCTAAGTAATTTTTTTTTGTTTTCTAAAACGATTAATTTATTTCTCAGACACAAACACCCACTTTTTCCTCCTATTTATTTGTGATTTTTCTTATTTAGTTTTAAAAAGAGTTCATTATAAAAGTCTTATTATATTATTACCTCTGATATTGTTGGCATTAAATCCTTAAAGTTTAAATTAATGTGAATTTAATACGGGTTGTCAGGTGAAATCTAGAATGCTATTTAAATAGAAATGGTCTATTTGTCAAATCATATTTAGCACTTGGGAGTGTGTGTCTTATTTGTAGTATACTATTGAGAAAGTATTTGTAGAAATATACTTCTTATTTGCAGTTAACATTGTTTTATAAAGTTGTTTTATTTCATTTAAACAACCCCCCCCCCCCCCCCCCCCAACCAACCCCAGCAACACACACACACCCCCCTTCCCCACACACACACCTTTATGATCAATAAATAATAATAATACGATTTTATTTTCCTCTTAAAACAGAAAAACTCTCCACATGGTTCAATTTTTAATTTTTTTTTTCCTGATTCTTATATAAATAAAAGACTTAAAAAGTCCAAAGAGAAGTCAATGCGCTAAAAGGCTTGCCCATGTACGTCTCCAAAAGTCCAATTATTTGAAAACAAAATCCCCAATTGAAATGAAATCATGTCCACGGAAACAAAATGTCACGTCTAATGCATGCCTGTCACTTGCGTGTCTTTGGGACATCATGTTTATTTTTTCACACTTTTCATTTTTTTTTCTATTTTTTCGCTCTTTTCCTTACTTCACAGAGACGACATTATCCCTAGTTTAAGAACGAGTTTTGACTTTTGTTTAAAAAAAATCAGAACTTTCAAGTTCGAGACCTCATTTTTTTTCTTAAAAAAACACAAATTAAGCCCTTTTCACATAAATATATTTTATTCACTAGAGTCAAATGTGCTCCTAAAAAACATGTCTGAACTGGTATATGTCTCGTGCGAAAGTTATTCAGGAAATTTCATATTTTAAATAAATGAAATATATTAAATTGATTGGCAATTTAGTGAAAGTTAAAGTCAAATTAGGGGACTGATCTCGCCATCTTCTGAATTAATTAAGCAATAATAAATTTCTCTAGGCCACTCTTTAGGATCATTTTTGTTGAATATGATTTTGTTCACTGAAATTATCAGCCTCCCTAAAAATCAATTTGTAAAGAATTTTCCAAAACAATTTTGTGGAGTTGAATTTTACCGTTGGGATTTGTAAATCTGAAATTATCAGGGGTTCTTTTGAACATTGTCTCTTGGAGTCCTCTAGTCCCAACGGATACGAAAATTACCAATTTACCTCTTAAACCCCATCATAATCATCACCAGATCCCCGATGAGGCATCTTGCATCGCCATCCTCGTCGTCGTCGTCATCGTCATCATCACGATTTCGAAGAAAGAGTCCGATCGTCCTTGCTCGCTACACTCTCATCGCCGGAGCGATCTCCACCATCCTCCTCCTCTTCTGGATATTGTAACGCCCCGATCCTAAAGATACGGAGACGTTATGGCGACGCATATACGCGAGGAATAATACCCCACGTATACGCGCTAAGCCTAAACTGTAACCTGAACAAGCTATAAATCGGAAGCATAATGATCAACGAGCACTGCAGCAATACATATAAGACCACACATGATAGCAATGAATAACGGGAAGAAAATGATAGCTGAATAGAAGTCAAAAGTGATATACAGGAATCAAAGAATAATAACAAGAATGAAATGCAAGTATACCAGGATCAAGAGGAGAGGACCCAAGCTCCTCGCAAGGCGTACCGTCTCATCGAACACCTGCACATTAGAACAATCGTCCAATAGCTGGACGTGCAAACCCAGGGTCGTCAGAATGCGACCATAATGAGTGTGTGTGTAAAGGGGAAAGAACTCGTGCAGAAGAAACAATGTGCATAATTAGTAGTAAGAGCAACAGTAAATAGAAAAGGCTAAATAACAAGATAAAAAGCTGAACAGTAATACACATATGATAAAACATGAATACAGGTAGTAAACAAATGGCACAACTGTAAATATGCAATCAATATCAAGACGTGTAATCTATCACATGTCACTAGGTTGGCATCCAAGTCTGGTCATAAATCTGGTCCTGGTTATAATAATCTGGTCCTGGTTACAATCATATGTCTGACATAGTGATATATAAATATACAATCAGGTAATTACAGTCAGTCACAAAGCATCAACAGTTTATTATTAATTATGTCAGCGAACACCAATTGTCACATGTAATAGACGCATCCCATACTACGCCTACCACACATGCCAATCGATGCCCTTAAGTTATTGAAACTGATCGGTTGGAGACATTGTCTATGCTTTAGGTGGGTCCCGTGCATACCCGGGACCACGGCCCAGACTCCTGGCGCTGAACCAGGACCTACCGCAAGGTAGTCAGGAACATGTAAACAGGAACAGGTACATGTATAACATGTATAACAGGAAACATGACGGGGTGCCAGTCACCCCACGGGAACCCTGCAGTGGAACCCTCTTTCGGCTGCGCAACCTAAATCCTAGGTCCACCCAAAATACGGACGCTGTCTCCTCCATCAATCTCCCAAACCCAGTGCAAGTTGTTTGTTATCATGTTTTAGTTTATCAGGATTATTTAGTATACATGTTACTTAAATCACTGGGATGACTCAGTGGTAGTCACGGTAACAATATCAACATGTGTAAGTCAGGGTACCGGTATAGCAGGAGTATAAAATATATCAAGGTACAGGATACCGGTATAACAGGAATATGTAACAAGTAAACATACAGGTGTTGTTACCGTGTAATAATATTTTCCCAGCAAATTCAGTAACATGAACATGATAGTTATCAGGTATATATAAAGTATGATCAGTCAGGTTTCACAGGTAAAACAAGATATTCAAGGCTGGTACTGATCCACTGTCAAGTATGGAATAATCCAGTCAAGGTACACTATAACTCAGATTCTCAAGACCATCCATACATCACTCTCAAAGTCACCAATAATTAAAGTCGATCAATAGCTATCAAGTAATCCAGTCTCTAATATCATAACAAGTACACATCAACATCTGAATGAATCATCACTTAAATTATTATCAATGAAAGGATAACAAGTCCAAGAAAGTCCTCTACATGAAATATATCATCTGACCTCTATAACTCTAATTCAGTCCAAATCAGAATAAGTCTATGTACCATCCAATCGTCAAGAACACTAATCTTTTATTAAGGTAAGATCATATCTAACATGTCCTCAAATATCCACTAATAAGGTCTTTGTCTAATCTCCGATCACCATTCTATGTAAATAGCATAAGTCCCAGATCAATCCAAAGTCATCATATCCAACTCACATTTCCAACAGTTACATGATCGTCAAGTTCCATTACACATCTAGTAATCTGATTCAATAATCGTCATTCCAACATATAACAATATCCAGTATTAGTCATCTCACTTTAACATACAACTCTGATCCCCAATCCTCAAGAGTTCACATTTCTATTAAGGTCGATCACCAGTTCCCAATACTTGGCAACATATCTAATCCATGCATATAAGATCTATTAGGTCAAGTCATTACCACCAACATCCATCTCTTGATATCATATACATCTATCAACAACTAATACATAATCCATGGGTGAAGTCCACAATCCATCAAGTAACCATACACAGCTGACAGACTCATATTAGTCGACTAAGGCTATATACAAGTCGACTAGGGAAAGTATAGTCGACTAATCAAGTGGGCCAAGTCGACTAACTCCCCTGCCAGAATAGAAATCAGAGATACACCATCACTTATTCTTCTCATACTCTCTCCAGTACTTATATACTTTTCAACACACATGACTACACTAGAAATCTAAGCATTCATATGGTAATTAAAGGATTCCAACATCATAGATATGCATCTCCTGTTTCTATGCTTTCATCATATAAAATAAAGGGAATGATAAATCCACTACCATACTAAGAGATCTCCATACATAAACATGTAATCTAAGTATTCTACTCAACAATTATATAACACATACAATAATAGTTGCAATCACTTAATAAAGGAGAGGAGGAAGAGACACTCACATTGGGGAAACTGCGCGTTACCGGGCGAGTCGCCGTTACGGTCGATGTGGCGCCGCTCTTCGCTGTCTGACTGCATAGGACGGTAGCCAGGGTCCTGGGGAAGACCTGGCTGTAATCTGGAGGTCTCGCGCTCGCCGGAAGGGCCTGGAATCGCCGCTCGCCCGCTGCTTGTGCTGCTGGTCTGAATCTGGATCTGCTGTGCGCGTCGTCGGGCGAGTCGCTGCCATGGTCGCTGTGGTGCGATTCCTCGCCAACGGACTGCATGGGGGGTGGCCAAGACACTGGGGAAGGTCAACGTGCTGGTCTCCGGCGACGGGATGGCGTGGATCGGGAGAACGACCAGCTCGCTCGCTGCTGAAAATACAGATCTGCTGCCGTCCAGATCTGGATTCGGCTATTGGTGCGCTGCTGCGGTCGCTGTGGAGAGAATCCGGGGCAGCCTGTGGATCAAGGGGAAGCTGCTGGTGTGCTGGGGGGCGAAGGCCAGGCCTGGGCTGCTGTTGGGATCTCCGGCCTGGTGCAGATTTGCGGCAAGAAGGGGCTGCTGCTGCTGCTGTCCAGATTTGCAGGAGGGAAGAAGGGGTTGTCGCCTGCAGGTGCTGCAGGTGGAGGAGCAGCCACAGGGGGCGGATCTGGACTGATCCTCGCTTGCTGGAAGGGGGACTGCGGTGTGCGTGCTGCCGCGCTGGGCTGATCAAGGGAGGAGGGATTGTTGGCTTGCTGTCCTGCTGCCGCAGATGGGGAGAGGAAGAAAGGGGTGCGGCAGCAAGGAGGGAGAGAGATAGGATGTGCGGCTGATGAGGTTGGGATGGAGATTAGATTAGGTTAGGTTTAGATTAAGGTGGGATTAGATAGGTTGTTGGGATTTAGATTATGATAGGATTTGGTTTGTTAGGATTAGATACCGATAATGAGTTTCGGGTATGTGGGTAACGGGTTTGAGGGTACTAGATTAGGATCCAATAAGTTAAGTGTTGGGTCTTGGTTTTGGGTAATGAATTAGATAGCGGGTATGGCATTGGGTCTCATAATGGGTATAAGGATCAAGACAACAAGAGTATGGGTAATGGGCTATAATCCAAATAGTCATAGGATCATCAATGGGCAAATGGAAAGTAGGGTGAGAGACCAACAAGAAGAACACCACCACCACCACCAAGATTAGTATTAGCATTAATACTACTATCAAAATAATATAATACTAACACTAGTAATAATAAAAGATAACAGTAACAATAGCCACACCAATAGTATTAATAATAATCACAAGAAGGAAAATAATAAATTAAGTTGATAAAATAATTTGTAAATCAAAATAAATACTTCAGGAAAACAAAGACACAGTATAATTAGATAGGGGATATTACATTCTACCCACCTTAATAAAAATTTCGTCCTCGAAATTCAAATAAAGCAAGGAATGGTAGAAGAATCCCAAAATCAAAGGAGAAGACAAACAAACTTCACGTCACTTCTCTGCACATTATAAATCCACTACGCTTCCGCTGCGCCACTCTGATTCTGTGGTACCATCTTCAATATGAAGTAACTCATCTCAAGAGATAGAATTAGGAGAAATGAATAGGAAAGAAGGATGAAATCAAGATGGACATCCAAATCACTCTAACTGAAGTGTTGGAATCATGGATATCAATAGATCAAGAATGGAATTCCAAAGGGAGGACGATCAATTCCAAAGGGAGTCAATATATCATATGAATGGTATATGTATATTGCAGTGTCAACATAACTGTCTCAGGTTACAGGTAGGAACTAGGTTCTCTTTTATGTCGAACCTGGCTCTGATACCACTCTGTAACGCCCCGATCCTAAAGATACGGAGACGTTATGGCGACGCATATACGCGAGGAATAATACCCCACGTATACGCGCTAAGCCTAAACTGTAACCTGAACAAGCTATAAATCGGAAGCATAATGATCAACGAGCACTGCAGTAATACATATAAGACCACACATGATAGCAATGAATAACGGGAAGAAAATGATAGCTGAATAGAAGTCAAAAGTGATATACAGGAATCAAAGAATAATAACAAGAATGAAATGCAAGTATACCAGGATCAAGAGGAGAGGATCCAAGCTCCTCGCAAGGCGTACCGTCTCATCGAACACCTGCACATTAGAACAATCGTCCAATAGCTGGACGTGCAAACCCAGGGTCGTCAGAATGCGACCATAATGAGTGTGTGTGTAAAGGGGAAAGAACTCGTGCAGAAGAAACAATGTGCATAATTAGTAGTAAGAGCAACAGTAAATAGAAAAGGCTAAATAACAAGATAAAAAGCTGAACAGTAATACACATATGATAAAACATGAATACAGGTAGTAAACAAATGGCACAACTGTAAATATGCAATCAATATCAAGACGTGTAATCTATCACATGTCACTAGGTTGGCATCCAAGTCTGGTCATAAATCTGGTCCTGGTTATAATAATCTGGTCCTGGTTACAATCATATGTCTGACATAGTGATATATAAATATACAATCAGGTAATTACAGTCAGTCACAAAGCATCAACAGTTTATTATTAATTATGTCAGCGAACACCAATTGTCACATGTAATAGACGCATCCCATACTACGCCTACCACACATGCCAATCGATGCCCTTAAGTTATTGAAACTGATCGGTTGGAGACATTGTCTATGCTTTAGGTGGGTCCCGTGCATACCCGGGACCACGGCCCAGACTCCTGGCGCTGAACCAGGACCTACCGCAAGGTAGTCAGGAACATGTAAACAGGAACAGGTACATGTATAACATGTATAACAGGAAACATGACGGGGTGCCAGTCACCCCACGGGAACCCTGCAGTGGAACCCTCTTTCGGCTGCGCAACCTAAATCCTAGGTCCACCCAAAATACGGACGCTGTCTCCTCCATCAATCTCCCCAAACCCAGTGCAAGTTGTTTGTTATCATGTTTTAGTTTATCAGGATTATTTAGTATACATGTTACTTAAATCACTGGGATGACTCAGTGGTAGTCACGGTAACAATATCAACATGTGTAAGTCAGGGTACCGGTATAGCAGGAGTATAAAATATATCAAGGTACAGGATACCGGTATAACAGGAATATGTAACAAGTAAACATACAGGTGTTGTTATCGTGTAATAATATTTTCCCAGCAAATTCAGTAACATGAACATGATAGTTATCAGGTATATATAAAGTATGATCAGTCAGGTTTCACAGGTAAAACAAGATATTCAAGGCTGGTACTGATCCACTGTCAAGTATGGAATAATCCAGTCAAGGTACACTATAACTCAGATTCTCAAGGCCATCCATACATCACTCTCAAAGTCACCAATAATTAAAGTCGATCAATAGCTATCAAGTAATCCAGTCTCTAATATCATAACAAGTACACATCAACATCTGAATGAATCATCACTTAAATTATTATCAATGAAAGGATAACAAGTCCAAGAAAGTCCTCTACATGAAATATATCATCTGACCTCTATAACTCTAATTCAGTCCAAATCAGAATAAGTCCATGTACCATCCAATCGTCAAGAACACTAATCTTTTATTAAGGTAAGATCATATCTAACATGTCCTCAAATATCCACTAATAAGGTCTTTGTCTAATCTCCGATCACCATTCTATGTAAATAGCATAAGTCCCAGATCAATCCAAAGTCATCATATCCAACTCACATTTCCAACAGTTACATGATCGTCAAGTTCCATTACACATCTAGTAATCTGATTCAATAATCGTCATTCCAACATATAACAATATCCAGTATTAGTCATCTCACTTTAACATACAACTCTGATCCCCAATCCTCAAGAGTTCACATTTCTATTAAGGTCGATCACCAGTTCCCAATACTTGGCAACATATCTAATCCATGCATATAAGATCTATTAGGTCAAGTCATTACCACCAACATCCATCTCTTGATATCATATACATCTATCAACTAATACATAATCCATGGGTGAAGTCCACAATCCATCAAGTAACCATACACAGCTGACAGACTCATATTAGTCGACTAAGGCTATATACAAGTCGACTAGGGGAAAGTATAGTCGACTAATCAAGTGGGCCAAGTCGACTAACTCCCCTGCCAGAATAGAAATCAGAGATACACCATCACTTATTCTTCTCATACTCTCTCCAGTACTTATATACTTTTCAACACACATGACTACACTAGAAATCTAAGCATTCATATGGTAATTAAAGGATTCCAACATCATAGATATGCATCTCCTGTTTCTATGCTTTCATCATATAAAATAAAGGGAATGATAAATCCACTACCATACTAAGAGATCTCCATACATAAACATGTAATCTAAGTATTCTACTCAACAATTATATAACACATACAATAATAGTTGCAATCACTTAATAAAGGAGAGGAGGAAGAGACACTCACATTGGGGAAACTGCGCGTTACCGGGCGAGTCGCCGTTACGGTCGATGTGGCGCCGCTCTTCGCTGTCTGACTGCATAGGACGGTAGCCAGGGTCCTGGGGAAGACCTGGCTGTAATCTGGAGGTCTCGCGCTCGCCGGAAGGGCCTGGAATCGCCGCTCGCCCGCTGCTTGTGCTGCTGGTGGAATCTGGATCTGCTGTGCGCGTCGTCGGGCGAGTCGCTGCCATGGTCGCTGTGGTGCGATTCCTCGCCAACGGACTGCATGGGGGGTGGCCAAGACACTGGGGAAGGTCACCGTGCTGGTCTCCGGCGACGGGATGGCGTGGATCGGGAGAACGACCAGCTCGCTCGCTGCTGAAAATACAGATCTGCTGCCGTCCAGATCTGGATTCGGCTATTGGTGCGCTGCTGCGGTCGCTGTGGAGAGAATCCGGGGCAGCCTGTGGATCAAGGGGAAGCTGCTGGTGTGCTGGGGGGCGAAGGCCAGGCCTGGGCTGCTGTTGGGATCTCCGGCCTGGTGCAGATTTGCGGCAAGAAGGGGCTGCTGCTGCTGCTGTCCAGATTTGCAGGAGGGAAGAAGGGGTTGTCGCCTGCAGGTGCTGCAGGTGGAGGAGCAGCCACAGGGGGCGGATCTGGACTGATCCTCGCTTGCTGGAAGGGGGACTGCGGTGTGCGTGCTGCCGCGCTGGGCTGATCAAGGGAGGAGGGATTGTTGGCTTGCTGTCCTGCTGCCGCAGATGGGGAGAGGAAGAAAGGGGTGCGGCAGCAAGGAGGGAGAGAGATAGGATGTGCGGCTGATGAGGTTGGGATGGAGATTAGATTAGGTTAGGTTTAGATTAAGGTGGGATTAGATAGGTTGTTGGGATTTAGATTATGATAGGATTTGGTTTGTTAGGATTAGATACCGATAATGAGTTTCGGTATGTGGGTAACGGGTTTGAGGGTACTAGATTAGGATCCAATTAAGTTAAGTGTTGGGTCTTGGTTTTGGGTAATGAATTAGATAGCGGGTATGGCATTGGGTCTCATAATGGGTATAAGGATCAAGACAACAGAGAGTATGGGTAATGGGCTATAATCCAAATAGTCATAGGATCATCAATGGGCAAATGGAAAGTAGGGTGAGAGACCAACAAGAAGAACACCACCACCACCACCAAGATTAGTATTAGCATTAATACTACTATCAAAATAATATAATACTAACACTAGTAATAATAATAGATAACAGTAACAATAGCCACACCAATAGTATTAATAATAATCACAAGAAGGAAAATAATAAATTAAGTTGATAAAATAATTTGTAAATCAAAATAAATACTTCAGGAAAACAAAGACACAGTATAATTAGATAGGGGATATTACATTCTACCCACCTTAATAAAAATTTCGTCCTCGAAATTCAAATAAAGCAAGGAATGGTAGAAGAATCCCAAAATCAAAGGAGAAGACAAACAAACTTCACGTCACTTCTCTGCACATTATAAATCCACTACGCTTCCGCTGCGCCACTCTGATTCTGTGGTACCATCTTCAATATGAAGTAACTCATCTCAAGAGATAGAATTAGGAGAAATGAATAGGAAAGAAGGATGAAATCAAGATGGACATCCAAATCACTCTAACTGAAGTGTTGGAATCATAGATATCAATAGATCAAGAATGGAATTCCAAAGGGAGGACGATCAATTCCAAAGGGAGTCAATATTATCATATGAATGGTATATGTATATTGCAGTGTCAACATAACTGTCTCAGGTTACAGGTAGGAACTAGGTTCTCTTTTATGTCGAACCTGGCTCTGATACCACTCTGTAACGCCCCGATCCTAAAGATACGGAGACGTTATGGCGACGCATATACGCGAGGAATAATACCCCACGTATACGCGCTAAGCCTAAACTGTAACCTGAACAAGCTATAAATCGGAAGCATAATGATCAACGAGCACTGCAGTAATACATATAAGACCACACATGATAGCAATGAATAACGGGAAGAAAATGATAGCTGAATAGAAGTCAAAAGTGATATACAGGAATCAAAGAATAATAACAAGAATGAAATGCAAGTATACCAGGATCAAGAGGAGAGGATCCAAGCTCCTCGCAAGGCGTACCGTCTCATCGAACACCTGCACATTAGAACAATCGTCCAATAGCTGGACGTGCAAACCCAGGGTCGTCAGAATGCGACCATAATGAGTGTGTGTGTAAAGGGGAAAGAACTCGTGCAGAAGAAACAATGTGCATAATTAGTAGTAAGAGCAACAGTAAATAGAAAAGGCTAAATAACAAGATAAAAAGCTGAACAGTAATACACATATGATAAAACATGAATACAGGTAGTAAACAAATGGCACAACTGTAAATATGCAATCAATATCAAGACGTGTAATCTATCACATGTCACTAGGTTGGCATCCAAGTCTGGTCATAAATCTGGTCCTGGTTATAATAATCTGGTCCTGGTTACAATCATATGTCTGACATAGTGATATATAAATATACAATCAGGTAATTACAGTCAGTCACAAAGCATCAACAGTTTATTATTAATTATGTCAGCGAACACCAATTGTCACATGTAATAGACGCATCCCATACTACGCCTACCACACATGCCAATCGATGCCCTTAAGTTATTGAAACTGATCGGTTGGAGACATTGTCTATGCTTTAGGTGGGTCCCGTGCATACCCGGGACCACGGCCCAGACTCCTGGCGCTGAACCAGGACCTACCGCAAGGTAGTCAGGAACATGTAAACAGGAACAGGTACATGTATAACATGTATAACAGGAAACATGACGGGGTGCCAGTCACCCCACGGGAACCCTGCAGTGGAACCCTCTTTCGGCTGCGCAACCTAAATCCTAGGTCCACCCAAAATACGGACGCTGTCTCCTCCATCAATCTCCCCAAACCCAGTGCAAGTTGTTTGTTATCATGTTTTAGTTTATCAGGATTATTTAGTATACATGTTACTTAAATCACTGGGATGACTCAGTGGTAGTCACGGTAACAATATCAACATGTGTAAGTCAGGGTACCGGTATAGCAGGAGTATAAAATATATCAAGGTACAGGATACCGGTATAACAGGAATATGTAACAAGTAAACATACAGGTGTTGTTATCGTGTAATAATATTTTCCCAGCAAATTCAGTAACATGAACATGATAGTTATCAGGTATATATAAAGTATGATCAGTCAGGTTTCACAGGTAAAACAAGATATTCAAGGCTGGTACTGATCCACTGTCAAGTATGGAATAATCCAGTCAAGGTACACTATAACTCAGATTCTCAAGGCCATCCATACATCACTCTCAAAGTCACCAATAATTAAAGTCGATCAATAGCTATCAAGTAATCCAGTCTCTAATATCATAACAAGTACACATCAACATCTGAATGAATCATCACTTAAATTATTATCAATGAAAGGATAACAAGTCCAAGAAAGTCCTCTACATGAAATATATCATCTGACCTCTATAACTCTAATTCAGTCCAAATCAGAATAAGTCCATGTACCATCCAATCGTCAAGAACACTAATCTTTTATTAAGGTAAGATCATATCTAACATGTCCTCAAATATCCACTAATAAGGTCTTTGTCTAATCTCCGATCACCATTCTATGTAAATAGCATAAGTCCCAGATCAATCCAAAGTCATCATATCCAACTCACATTTCCAACATTACATGATCGTCAAGTTCCATTACACATCTAGTAATCTGATTCAATAATCGTCATTCCAACATATAACAATATCCAGTATTAGTCATCTCACTTTAACATACAACTCTGATCCCCAATCCTCAAGAGTTCACATTTCTATTAGGTCGATCACCAGTTCCCAATACTTGGCAACATATCTAATCCATGCATATAAGATCTATTAGGTCAAGTCATTACCACCAACATCCATCTCTTGATATCATATACATCTATCAACAACTAATACATAATCCATGGGTGAAGTCCACAATCCATCAAGTAACCATACACAGCTGACAGACTCATATTAGTCGACTAAGGCTATATACAAGTCGACTAGGGGAAAGTATAGTCGACTAATCAAGTGGGCCAAGTCGACTAACTCCCCTGCCAGAATAGAAATCAGAGATACACCATCACTTATTCTTCTCATACTCTCTCCAGTACTTATATACTTTTCAACACACATGACTACACTAGAAATCTAAGCATTCATATGGTAATTAAAGGATTCCAACATCATAGATATGCATCTCCTGTTTCTATGCTTTCATCATATAAAATAAAGGGAATGATAAATCCACTACCATACTAAGAGATCTCCATACATAAACATGTAATCTAAGTATTCTACTCAACAATTATATAACACATACAATAATAGTTGCAATCACTTAATAAAGGAGAGGAGGAAGAGACACTCACATTGGGGAAACTGCGCGTTACCGGGCGAGTCGCCGTTACGGTCGATGTGGCGCCGCTCTTCGCTGTCTGACTGCATAGGACGGTAGCCAGGGTCCTGGGGAAGACCTGGCTGTAATCTGGAGGTCTCGCGCTCGCCGGAAGGGCCTGGAATCGCCGCTCGCCCGCTGCTTGTGCTGCTGGTCTGAATCTGGATCTGCTGTGCGCGTCGTCGGGCGAGTCGCTGCCATGGTCGCTGTGGTGCGATTCCTCGCCAACGGACTGCATGGGGGGTGGCCAAGACACTGGGGAAGGTCACCGTGCTGGTCTCCGGCGACGGGATGGCGTGGATCGGGAGAACGACCAGCTCGCTCGCTGCTGAAAATACAGATCTGCTGCCGTCCAGATCTGGATTCGGCTATTGGTGCGCTGCTGCGGTCGCTGTGGAGAGAATCCGGGGCAGCCTGTGGATCAAGGGGAAGCTGCTGGTGTGCTGGGGGGCGAAGGCCAGGCCTGGGCTGCTGTTGGGATCTCCGGACTGGTGCAGATTTGCGGCAAGAAGGGGCTGCTGCTGCTGCTGTCCAGATTTGCAGGAGGGAAGAAGGGTTGTCGCCTGCAGGTGCTGCAGGTGGAGGAGCAGCCACAGGGGGCGGATCTGGACTGATCCTCGCTTGCTGGAAGGGGGACTGCGGTGTGCGTGCTGCCGCGCTGGTCTGATCAAGGGAGGAGGGATTGTTGGCTTGCTGTCCTGCTGCCGCAGATGGGGAGAGGAAGAAAGGGGTGCGGCAGCAAGGAGGGAGAGAGATAGGATGTGCGGCTGATGAGGTTGGGATGGAGATTAGATTAGGTTAGGTTTAGATTAAGGTGGGATTAGATAGGTTGTTGGGATTTAGATTATGATAGGATTTGGTTTGTTAGGATTAGATACCGATAATGAGTTTCGGGTATGTGGGTAACGGGTTTGAGGGTACTAGATTAGGATCCAATTAAGTTAAGTGTTGGGTCTTGGTTTTGGGTAATGAATTAGATAGCGGGTATGGCATTGGGTCTCATAATGGGTATAAGGATCAAGACAACAAGAGTATGGGTAATGGGCTATAATCCAAATAGTCATAGGATCATCAATGGGCAAATAGAAAGTAGGGTGAGAGACCAACAAGAAGAACACCACCACCACCACCAAGATTAGTATTAGCATTAATACTACTATCAAAATAATATAATACTAACACTAGTAATAATAATAGATAACAGTAACAATAGCCACACCAATAGTATTAATAATAATCACAAGAAAGAAAATAATAAATTAAGTTGATAAAATAATTTGTAAATCAAAATAAATACTTCAGGAAAACAAAGACACAGTATAATTAGACAGGGGATATTACAGATATCCTCCACCACCTCCGGCCACGATCACTCCGGCGACCCCTCCTTCCTCTCTCGAGATCGAAAAGATGGAAACTTTCAGGAAGATGGGAAAGACCGAGAGGATCACTCCAGCGTTATCTCCTTCCTCTCCCGAGATCGATAAGATGGGAACTTCAAGGAAGACGGACAAGACCGAGAGGATGAGGAGGGGGAGCGAGAGAGGGACGGAGGAGAGGGAGAGATTCGCACTGAGCAGCGGAGCTCATGCGCTACCGTGGAGGAGATGGGCAAGGGTTTCGCTTCTGGATCGGAGAAGGAGAGCCTTAGGGTGAGGGAGCTGATCAAGCGACACTTTGAGATTAATGGTATGTCTTTTGATTGCTTCCTTCTTTGGTTCAATTTACTGCCAGTGATGAGATAGTGTCTTCATTCCATTTCATTTCTTGAGAGAATGAGAAAATGGAGGCCTAAATGTTGTCTCCGGAACATGCATTTGCAGTGACTGTAATTTTAATTGCGAGTTGCAACCCAAAAATTTAAAGGGTGAAATGATTTGAAAAACACGTTTTGTATTGTCTGAGTGTTAATAATATTGGAAGTGAAACAGTAAACTATTGGAAGTTTTAAGAAGACTAGTTTTTGATCTTTGCAGAATTGACCGGTATTGTTGGGCACCAAGTGGAAGCTTCCCTATCAGGCATCCATCATAGAATGGTGCATACAAGAAGAAATACCATAAATGCAAATAAAACAAGAACAAAAGAAGAAGTAAGACACCAGGACTCACATTTTTTTGGCTCCATTTTTATATTCACAAGGGAGACAACTTGAAGATTCTACTATGATAAAGATACAAGATTACAAGATACTGATACAGTGTTGCTCATCGTCCTTTACTGTGGGCAGACCTTTAAACCCTAGCCATTGCCATTCAATTCCCTCATAATTCCTCGAGATATATTTGTAGACATATTCCTAATTATTCACTAATCAGTTAGGAATATTCATTTGATTCTGTTCCTAAAAGGATCCTTAACTCAGGATTCTTTTTTTATGAACCAAGTCTTATTCTAGAACCTCTAGAATTTATTGGCAGAAGTTAGCCTTCTCTAGTAAACTTGTTAAATTGTGCTGTGAATATCATAATGTTCGAAACTGCATATCAAACTGACTAATTTATTGACTCACCCATTGTAGTAAGTCATTTTGTGATGCAATTCTACTATCGCTTTTATGGCTAAACACTTTGTACCCTCTGTCGCACCTACTCAGGTTTGATAGCACCCCACAATTATACTTGTCTTCTTAAAGAATATGAAAGTTTTGGTATAAAAGATGAATGTCCTTTGCCTATGGTAGTTATGAGCAGAAATGTGATTCCCTGACTTCGTCCATGTTGAAATGTTGCTGCTAGGAAAATAGTGTTGCTTGGCTGAATATTAGATGTAAAATACCTTGGTTGAATAGGTCATATAAAATCTTGATATTTATTGTTTACATACAATACCTTCTCATGAACTCCTTCAGAGAAATTTACTTGACTATATCGGATACATGTGAAACTTGGACCGCTTTTAGTTTGTATCTAAAGAGATCTGTCATTAAACTCATTAGCGAAATAGTCTACAACTGGATGCTTGTGTGCTTGACTCTTAATGAGGATTTTCTGGCTGAGACTGGTTATATTTAACAACATACATTCAGGCCTATGCTAGTTTTCAGTTTGGGCTGGTATTTCAGAGTTGGGTTCTAGCAAAACCCCCTTGCCTCACTAGAATCGACTAATTTTGATATTATTTTTTGATCATATTCTAGGTGTACACTGTTCTATATAATTGTTGATCATGTTTCTTTTGATTCGTATGGTAGTGGTAACTCACTGCAGTGTCTTGGGTTAAGACTTTAAAAGAGTTATAGTGTGACCTTGCAGAGTGGTGACTTTGATCGACCATCTAATATATGTTATCTCAACTGCAATTTATGGAATTATGTTTTTTTTACTAAACTGAGCTTACATTAAGCTGGAGCTTCTTTATCTCATGAAATTCTTTATAGAAGGATGCGGTAAGCATATTTCGTACAATTTTGGATGTCCAAAGTTGTAAGGCTTGAATTTACAATTTACAGTTGCATTTTAGTTATCTTGCCGTGTTTCAATGTTTCATTACTTATTCAAAGAAACAACAGTTTCCAGTTCTTTCAGTCTAGTGATGAGTTGACTTAACATGATTCAAGGACCCATTTTGAGAGATTTTCATGTTTGTTACAGTTTATAAATGTGAAAGTAAAGTAAGTTTGGGGCCATAGATCATTGACTAGGTTTATGCTGTTCTGTTTCTTTTGGAATCAAACTCATTTCTGTACATCAAAATTTTTGAAATGCATGAATCAGGTTTATATGCTCAACACATTCAAACTGATGCTCTACTTTTGAATTAAAAAAAAAGCGTGATCCTCAAAGGGAGTGAAATTTGGATGTTTACTTTTTTATTACTTGCCAGGATTTGCAAGAGTCCGAGGGCTACCTCCGCAAGAGTTTTGTCGATAAGGTTTTGTGATAGGGAAAGCATCAGAAGCGGATTTGGGAATGAAATGTACAAGATTTTTACTGCAGCAACATTAAGTGTTATACTAAACAGATCATTGATCATCGGGCAGAACAGGCATATAGATTCTCTCCCAAGCTGTGCCTTCTTCTTTTCTTTTCATCAATGGAATTGTGAATACTGGAAACTTACAAGACGACTAGTTTTTGCTATAGTATGCACAACAAGTAGTTCATAGCATGAGCTTAAGCATCTAAGTTCCGATAGTTTTTCACTAATATGTCTGTTCATTGTGCTTAAAATTTCCAGGCACAATGTAAGCAATTAAGGGATTTGTTTCATTTTCTATTAACTTCAAGAAATCAGTTTCTTTTACCACTTCAATGCAGAATCTTTGATAACTTGTTAATATCTTTACTGCCTGTACTGTTAAGAAGATGCAATTAATAAGCTGGCATACTGATAAACTACCTTTTAAGCAAATACTTACATATTTTTTTTGCAGGGGTTTATATCCTTTTGGAGATTACATTTCATATTCGAGTGTTGCATTTACTCTCAAAGAAGTCAAGCATCTATGGAGAAAGAACGAGTGTTCTCGAAAGTATGGAAGAACTTTGATAACAAGATTGACAATTTCGAAGATTCAGCAAGAACAAATATTCTTTGTGGTGACTGGAGACATTGGAAACAACCCATCATCTGGTAAGCCAAAAAAAACCACCAAATTGCTAATATTCATCAAGATTTACTAAAGCTCGGATCCATGAACCGTATCAACTTTGACTTCTCACCTGTCTTGTTTGTCCATATTCCCTACACATCTCGTGGAATTTGGAGGGTTGCTCCTTGGTTGCATGAGTTTAAATTGCATGACTATGAAAGATATGTCTGCCTACCATCTTATCTCACCTTTTAGGTTTTAGGAAAAGTTTCCCTTACTCATACATGTCTTGTCATGGGAGTTGGCATTACCTCATGGAGGTTGATGTCAGTATTTGATACACAATTGTCACAAACCACGCACCAGAATGCACGATGTCCATGTTGTCCTTGAGTGGAAAGCATTATCATTTTGAATTACCTATAGAAAATTCTATCTTTCCTTTTTTTTCTGGACATTTTCCTCGGCAAGGTATTCAGAGAGGCCCCCTGTTTGCATGAGCTTAAAATGCATACCAATGAGGTAATCTTTTTGTCTGCTAACTGGATTTCTAGGCATCCCTTCAAGGTCTTGTTGCCATGGTTATCTTCTTATGAAATTTGGTATTAAATGATAAAGGGTTGAAGTTATTAAACTACGAACGACTACATTTTTATTGATAGTTAAAAGAACTATAAAATATAATTACAAAGAACCTTGAGCATATCTTTCTTATAAATAGATGGTAAACCCATACACACTAAGTTCTACTCAAAGTATGACCCTTAATACTACTAGGTCTGTACAAGATTTCAAATACAAGACTTCAAATACTATTATTAGGACTTTATAACTAAATAATTCTACTATTATTTAATTACCTATTATGTTTAACATCCCCCGCCAAACTATCGATGGTATGACATTGAGAGTTTGCCTAATAAAATCTGAACAACAAAATTTGAAATTGCTGATGTGCTGAAACAAGTGAATTGATGGGATTATTGCCAAACTGTTTAACTTACCGTTGTCAACGCTAAATTGGAGAAAACCAATCCAAACGAACTTAAATGGTTTACTCTCGAGATGTGAATTTACGAAACCAAATGAAAATCCTCAGATTGTCCCTTGGGACGTTAAACAAACTCAAACTATCCTCTCCTAGGACCTCAAACAAACCAAAAGATCTTCCCTTGGACCTCAAACAATCCTTCCTTGATATCTCAAATAAATTCAAATGATTCTTCATTGGGATCCCAAGGGAACTCATACATTGTCCCTTGAAATTTTAAACAACTCAAATGATCATCCCTTGGGATCTCATAAAACTTAACGCTGAGAATAAGAAATCATAACTGAAACTATATAATCATGATCCCCTTTGATCGCCTTGTAACAATTTTGATTTGCCTCTATTTGACAAAATTGACATTCAAGACTCCAAGCAGAATCAATTCAAATAAGACTCACTAACATGTCCGATGTGCATAAAAACCTAGGAATATACTTTTGGATCACTAAAATCAGTTTTCAATCTACCAACTTAAGGCTAAAACTATTTCAGTTGCTCGATCTACATAAAACTCTGGACCTGATGAGACTGAACCCAAATTAAAGCTAAATTTAAACTAACTCTTAATCTTCTTACTGAGAATCACTGATTCTGTATTGCCAAGATCAATTGCCAAAGATGAAAAGTTGTGAACAAGGAATTACCGTAGAAGAATTCCCAAAGGAAAGGTGAGAATTGAAGGAAAATCTGGTGAACAATATCCCATGAACAATAAACCCGCAATGAATTGTATCAATGAACATCAACTACAATGAACAGTATTGTGAATAGCAAACATCATTTTTTCTCTCTTTTTCCCTCTCTCTTTTTGATGGTGAGGGGGGCTTGGGAAGAAAGAAAGAAAAAGAAAAGAAAAGAAGGGAAGAAGAATTAAGGATTAAAAGAAGAAAGAAGAAAGAAGAAAGATTATGAGGACACATTTAGTGGTGGTAGAGATTTAGATTAAAACCCTAAGGCTCTGGTACCATGTAAATTACAAAGGATTACATCTTATTGAAATAGCAAAAGGATTACAAAATACAATTACATAAACTTTAAGCAGTGTTGTTCTTGCATAGAAACTAAATTCTACTCAAGTTTGACACTTAATACTAGTAGAAGTATGACTCTTAATAATATTCAAACCTATTAGATATCCTATAACTAAATAACTCTACTAATTAATTAATTACCTATTATATCTACCAAAAGTCATGTTGACGATCTTGTATAATATTTGGTTAATTCTTCCAGTGAAACTTCTTGACTTTAAATCATGTTGTGTGCTGACCAATGTGATGGACAAAGGTGAACAGTGTAAAGGAAATATTATCTGCATCCTTTTCCTTGTCCATGAAGCTCTTCTCAGATAATTACACTAACTAGGGGCAACCTGTTTACTATCATTCTTTTGCAAGAAAAAACCAAAACATATAGTTTTTCGTTCTTTCTTTTTTCCTGAACAGAAAACTGGCATTCTTTTTGTGCTTGTTAGAATATAGATATATTACCTTTAACCTCATCATAACTTGAGAGTTTTGTGTAACGGTAGGGACCGTAATAATGCTAAAGCAAAGTTTTCTAACTACTTAAGCGCTAATAGGTTTTGAACCCATTGAGTGTTTAGACTAAACCTGTGTAAATGCCCTAGGTTTATAGTGGAAGGAAGAGAAGAAAGGTGTCATTGACTTTAGGCATCTGTGCAGGCTGTCAGAGTATAAATTGAGGGTCAGGAGAAGGAGAAAATGAGAGTAGAGGTAGAGTGTGTGTCAGTGCTTTGGTCATAACTGTTTGTTATGGAACAACTTTACGTGATAGATCAATGACCCTCTCCTTTCTTTCTTTTATCTCTCCCTCTTCCCTCTCAGCGGAGGGGATCCTGAAGTCCAGGTGGCTTTCTTACACGCTTGCCTAGGTGCTCCGGCAACCACATGAGACGCTTTAAGCATTGGTCTGCCTAAGCTTGTAGATGGGACTCTTTGGTGCTTTGGCAGCTGCTATAGCAACATTAACGTAACATGCTTCAGAATCGGCATTAACCTATCAACTTTTCCAGGTTAGTTAAGGTCTCGAGTGAAAATTTGGTGGTGTTTCCTGGAATTTTTCTTTAATTTTCATTAATGTTCATATGCTATATTTTTTTATTTGTGAGTTGCATACACTTGAAGGGAAGAACATTTTTTCATTAGAGTCAAAACTAAACAGAAAAATAATTTGTTATTCAACCTTCTTTCCAACAACTCTAGGTGTATGCAGGAACATTGAGCTCTTTTCCTTTTCCCCGAAAAGGTCTCTCTCCTGTCTTTTCTTTTTAATTCCTTGCAACCTGCTGCTGTACAGGAAAGCCTATGGTGTGCATAAGTACGTAAATGGAAATTCCTTTTGATATAGTCGGGTTAAGGGTGTCTCTAGGGGGAAAAGTAGGTAACTTTAACTATATGCTTGCAGTCTAGAAATTTTGACCTAGCAGAAGTCTTCGAATTAAGAGCTTGAAAATAATTTTGGACTGAAAATAAATTGCTCCGAAGGTCAAGAATGTGGTGGAGTCTAAAGTTAGGGCTAACGAATATCGGGATTACCCTTCTGTGATGATAGAGGAATTTCAAAGTGAACACATAAGTGCACATCTATGGGCCTATTTGGTTATCGTAATTGGGCCGTAAATCGTAGTTCGTAAGTAATAAACTCTTTTACAGTTGTAAACGAGTTACATGCAAATAAGTTTTACGGTGTTTGGTTGGTAATATAA